>QLTV01009056.1:191002-217632 GCA_003457575.1 Thermophis baileyi
GGTTGCACTAGAACACCTCCCAGGTCCCTTCCAATTCTGTTCTTCTCTTCTATTCTATTCTCTTCTATTCTATTCTATTCTATTCTATTCTATTCTATTCTCTTCTATTATATTCTATTCTATTCTATTCTATTCTATTCTATTCTATTCCATTCTATTCTATTCTATTCTAAAAAGTAGGCTGGGGTGATAATCCATGTTGAGTGTTACATACTAATAAAGCTACAGAAAGTAAGTCATCTTATCCTTCTCATCCCACTTTTTCAAGGCCGTGGTGGCCTCCCTCTTTCTCTTGGAATGCATCTTAATGAGAAATTATCAAAACCAAGAGTGAAGTGATTAAAATTGCAACTGTACATTTAATTCTATCGAGTAGCCAACAGCCAGGACTTGGTAAACAGACTCGCTGAGTCAGACTTTTATATAGATGTTTGTTTAAAAGATTTATAAAGCTGCCGCTCTCCCAGTTTAACTCTTAAGTGGCGCACACCAATAAAAACCAAAGAGAAAATCAGGACCAAAGAAGAAAATACTGTGCAGCGCCAAAATAAATGGCACTTAATCGAGGGTGCTAATAACAACATATAGTCTCACTGCAGAACTGGCTTATATACCATACTGGTCCCAGATGGGAGAAAAGCCTATGTGTTTTATGTCTCTGTGTGAGACCACTAGAGTCCAGCTATCTCGGTCAGCTGTGAGGAGGGGCACTTCAAAGGGCAGACTTGATAACGGAGAAAGCACATCTCTTAAGCCACCTTAGAAGGCGTTGCTTGGAGGGTGCCAGTCCTGTGCCACGGATAGCTTTATGGGTGATAACTTGCTGGGAGTCGTGTGGCATATACTGTACAATTCCTAAATTATTATTGGTTGGTCGCACACAGATTTGGCCTTTGTGTCCACCTATCGGGTCCTTTCCAAGGACCTGGGTTAGATCAGCGGTTCTCAACCTGTGGGTCGCGACCCCTTTGGGGGTCGAATGACCCTTTCACAGGGGTCGCCTAAGTGCGTGCTAGCCCGCCATCTTGGTGTCACGCCCCCTTTGTCACCTCATCGCGTGCGGGGAGGGGGAGGGGGTCGCGGCGGCTGGGCGGGGGTCACGGCATTAGGAAGGTTGAGAACCACTGGGTTAGATTAATGTTGCTCTTTATACACACACACACACACACACACACACACACACACGAGTATATAAATCACCACCAGGATCTTACACCTGGAAGTTTATTGGCAGCCAGCGCAGCTCACACAGTAGTGGTATAAGGGCCACACTGAGGGATGTTCATTGCTGCCCACCTCATTGTATTCTGAACGACCGGCAGCTTCCAAGTGGTTTCCAAGGGCAGCCCCCACATAGAGTGCACTGCAGGAATCCAACCGAGAGGTAACTGAGGCACGAGGAGGGCCTCCTGATCCAGAAACAGGTGTAATTGACGCAATAAGACAAAAGTTGCACAAAAGCCCTCTTGACCACAGAGGCCAGGCGGTCCTCAGGCTGCCTAGAATCACAATGGAATCATAGAAGAAGGAAGGCCAGGAGGAGCCGCAAATTGCATATCAGTGGGGAACCGCAATCCTACTCAGAGCCAGCGTGGAAAATTCCTAAAACCAGTTTCTGAAGGACCCAAGTCACACAACCTTTCAGTTTGTTATAGTTGAGACAGAGCTTGTTTTCCCTCATCCGGACACCCCCCCCCCCAAAAAAAAAATAGCTTCCAGGCACTAGGAAAAAACCAAGACAGCATCACTTGGTCAGTTTAGGCAAAGGAATATAACTGTATCATCAATATGAGCCATGGTGGCGCAGTGGTTAGAATGCAGTACAGTTAGTCCTCAACTTACAACCACAATTGAGCCCAAAATTTATGTTAAGTGAGACACTTGTTAAGTGAGCTTGCTCCCTTGTACGACCTTTCATGCCACATCTCTGCAGTTCTTAAATTAGTAACATGGTTGTTAAGTGAATCTGGTTTTCCCCATTGACTTTGCTTGTCAGAAGGTCGCAAAAGGGGATCGACTCCGGGACGCTGCAACTGTCATAAATGTGAGTCAGTTGTCAAGCATCCGAATGTAAATCGCGTGACCGTGGGGATGCTGCAACGGGCGTAAGTGTGAAAAATGGTCATAAGTCACTTTTTTCAGTGCCGTTGTAACTTTGAACCAGTCACTAAACGAACTGTTTTAAGTCGAGGACTACCTGTATTGCAGACTGCCAGGAGTTTGTTTCTCACGGGCTGAGGTTGACTCAGCCTTCCATCCTTCCGAGGTGGGTAGAATGAGGACCCAGATTGTTGGGGGCAATAGGCTGACTCTGTAAACCGCTTAGAGAGGACTGTAAAGCACTGTGAAGCGGTATATAAGTCTAAGTGCTATTGCTATTGCTATATGTTGATGTTATTTGATCCCATACCGCTGAATGACCCTACACAATGGCTTCTTGGAGGTTTCAAGTGCGAAACAAGGGCCTAAACACATTACACCAATACCAAATGGAATTGACCTTGGTAACCAAGCACGGTCTTCTGAAGCCTGGAAGGACACCATGGTTTGTTGCTCAGTAATCTTTCCCCTCCCCCCTTTAAATGGAGCTACAAATGCCATTTCTCCCTCCCCACCCCCACCCCCATGCTCTTTATAACTATTTTATTTTACTTCATACTATTTCAGCAAGGTTCACTGCTCTTCCCCAGTCTCTCTTCTCTCTGGATTTGCTCCCTGCAAACATTAAGCTGCCGTGCTTTTTGGCTCTGTACTCCTTAACGTCCTGGAGAAATATAAAATCAGGTTTTATTTGAGTCAGAGGATTTGAAAATTTGTGTGGAATGTGGTTTTTTTTTTTTTTTTTTTTTAAATTTTTTTTTGTTTTTTTTTTTTTTTTTTTTTTTTGTTTTTTTAAAGATCCATGGATTGGAAAGTACATTAAAATCCATCTAATCAATTCCCTAATCCCTAATTCAGTGCAACAACTGCAAGTATAGTGGGTCCCAAAAAGAGAATAGTTAAGTCAAAAAGAGACCATCACCTCTGCAAGCAATCTACTCTGCTGTTAGAAAATCAAAATCCAGTCAAAAGAATTGTATGTGGAATTCCATGTTCTATTCCTGGAACTTTCCAAGGTGATTCAGAATGTTCTAGAACACTCCCGACTTTCTGTTTTGGAAGAGTCACTTCCAGAAAATGATGGACCTTATCCCTGGAATGATCAAATTGGCACATTCCCAGAATAAAATGAGGGAGAACCAAACTACCCTGTTTCCCCCAAAATAAGAGATCCCCTGATAATAAGCCCAATCGGGCTTTTGAGTGCATGGCAATAAGGCCAAGGGCTTATTTCAGGGTTCAAAAAAATATATAAGACAGGGTCTTATTATCGGGGAAACACAGTATATAACTAATGAAGATGTTCTTCTAGTTTATTTAAAATCTATTCCTGGTCTGGAACTGTTTCTAGAATAGCTTTAATCCATCATCACTTGACTGGCCTTCAGATGCTGGAGCTGCTAATATGCTTTTAACCCTCTTTGAAACTTCTTGTGGGGATAGCACTGTTGACACAGCACCATGTTAATTTCTGTAAAACGGAGTCTGGAAGAGTAGTATATAGGATTGCTAGTGAATGGTCTTTCCCCACTTGCTAATTCTGGATGGCCCCTTGGTTTTTGGAGGGGCTCCAGGAAATAAACTGGAAATGTTTGTTGCTAAGTGAGTTTTGCCCTATTTTATGACCTTTTTTGACCCAGTTGTTAAGCAAATTGCTGCAGTTACAGTAATTAAGCGAATCTGGCTTTTTCCCCATTGACTTTGCTTGTCGGAGGCCAGCTGGAAAGGACTCAAATGGCAGTCACATGACCCCAGGACAGTGCAAACTGTCATAAGTACATGCCAGTTGCCAAGCGCCCCTGAATTTTGATCACGTGACCATGGGGGTTCTGCTATGGTCATAACTGTGAAAAACCATTTTTTCATTGCTATTGTAACTTTGAACGGTCACTAAACAAATGGTTCTAAGTCAAGGACTACCTGTACAACTCTGCATTGTGCAGTAACACAAATTACTACAGTCGCCTCTAGGTGAAATGGGTGGCATGCAAGCCAGATAGGTAGGTAGGTAGGTAGGTAGGTAGGTAGATATTTTATAGCATCTAGCTCCAAACTCTTTGGTTCCTTATTTAGTGGGCAGGTTTACTACAACATCTATAGAATTCTTCCAAAGGGACACAACAGTTATTCAGAAATCCTTCCAGAAAATAACTGATGTAGGAACTGCATAGTTCCTTTATCTATAGCACGGGTGTCAAACTCGCCACGTCACATTGCTGTCATGTGACGTTTCGCAACATTTTTCCCATTCACGGAGCTGGGGTGGGCGTGGACTGCGTGTGAGGCATGCAGCCCATGGGCCACCAGTTTGACAACCCTGACCTGTAGGAAGGAAGTGTCATTTACAGATCAGTCATGGAACTAATAGATACGATTATATTGAACAGAACAGAATTACAGAGTTGGAAGGGACCTTGGAGGTCTTCTAGTCCAAGCCCCTGCTCAGGTAGGAAACCCTATACCATTTCAGACAAATGGTTGTCTAGAGAAGAGAAGAGAAGAGAAGAGAAGAGAAGAGAAGAGAAGATAGATTTCAAAATCGTCAAGTAGCCCAGCCTCTTAACACTTCCAGGAACGGAGAATCTACAGCAGTGGTTCCCAATGTGGGGCCCACGCCCCCACAGGAGGGCCATTTTATTTCTAATGGGGGCAATTGGAACCTTGTTTAAACCAAGTTAATTGCCTTTTAGGCTTCCTCTGCGTGAGTAGGAGTTCACTTTTTGAATAGTAAGAATTATATGTCACGGGGGGGGGGGATCAGGATTTTAGAGATGCTTAGGTGGGGCATGGCCAAAAAAAGGTTGGGAACCACTGATCTACAGCCTTTGTAAGAGGATTGTTCCACTGTTGTGAAGAATGTGCCATCAAGAAGTTTTCCCCTGACCTAAGCAGAAAGATCCTGTGAATGCAAAATGTGCTGATCTCTCTATAAAAATTGCACTTATTCGCTCCACGTTTGGTGGACAAGTTGAGGTGAGAGACAATGCCACTTTGATGTTATTTGCGAAGTTTTGGAGTGTGCGGTCTTGAAAAGATTGCCGGTTGATCCACTCCTCAAAAGGCCTGCCCTAGAGATTTCAGTATGAGACAAGCATCAACTTCTCTTCAGCTTCACCTGTTTTTAGGAAAAATTGTAGAGAAAGTCATGGTGTGACAACTGCAAAGGGCCTTTGAAAGGCCCCACTTCTCTTTTAAGTAGAGAAGACAATAAGAAATGATGTAGGGTTTTTCTCTCTCTTCATGCTGCTGGAGAGTTGCTATCAGATCAGTAGTTAATCCTTGGCACGTGACAGATTCTTATATTATCCTCATATTTTTCTATCCCATAAATTTAATGCCACATTTTATTACCCCATTCAAGATTCTGTTCCACTTGGCTACATATTTCTTCTTTGCTTCACGGACTGTTTTTGAATATTTTTCTATTCTTTTCTCTCTCTTTTTTTCTATCTGGATACTGGGTGGGCAAGAGAGGATGAATAATTTAAATGCAAAGTCTTCCCAGGATTGTAGATGTCTTCTTTTTCTTTTCTTTTCTTTTTTTCTTTTTCTTTTTGTCTGTACCAGATAATGCTCTCTCTTCTACAGCCTCTCACCCAGGGTTAATGAGAATACCGCAGGCTTCCCATCCGCTGTGAAAAGAGTGCAAATGTTATTTTTATAACAGCAATATTTAGAGTGCTTCCAAATTCAGATCCGTCTTGGGTGAACAATAGGTAATGAAACCGTTGTCATGCTTCCTTTCAGCCTCTTTTGAGTACGCTGTGATTGAATACTTCAAGTGTGCTTTAATTGGAGAAGAAAGAGGGGAGTGGCCATCCTCGGAGGGTCTCTGCACTTGCTCTTCCTCCTGTCACACCCCAAACTTTTAGAATTACGACTCCATATCCCTTGATTTGTTATCACAATTATACCTGTAGCTAGTCCTCGACTTACAACCGCAATTGAACCCAAAATTTCTGGGCTCAAGCACGGAGTTGTTCAGGCTAAGCAAGACAGTTGTTAAGTGGAGTTTTACCCCATTTTACAACCTTTTTTTTTTTACCACAATTATTAAGCGAATCAGGTGTTAAGTTAGTAACATGGTTGTTCAGTGAATCTGGCCTCCCCATTGAGTTTGCTTGTCAGAAGGTCACAAAAGGTGATCACATGACTCTGGGACATTGCAACTGCCACAAACACATGTCAGTTGCCAAGCGTCCAAATTTTGATCAGGTAACCATGAGAATGCTGCAACGGTCATCATTGTGAAAAACCGTCAAAAGACACTTTTTTCAGTGCCGTTGGTCACTAAATGAATGATTGTAAGTTGAGGACTACCTGTACTACAAGACTTGTGCTGAATATCTCTGTCATGTTCACTTCAGACTGCCAGCTGTATTTTATTAAATTTATATGCCACTCATTTATTTATTTATTTATTTATTTGCATTTCTATCACTGTCAAGCAAACTCTGAGCAGCTTACAACAATATAAAAATACAATACTGAAACAATAAGAACGTGAAAAGCCTTCAGCATTACGAATTAAAACATTTAAAATGAACTAAGACTAGATAAAAGAGACCAATACGAAAACAGAATGGAATTGGAATCTTGTAATCTATTAACCATTTCCAAAGGAGGATGCCTCCATTAGGCCCCTGAGCCAGTTGGCAGAGCCAGGATTTCAGGCCCTTTCGGAAGGCCAAGCAGGTGGGTGCAGATCTCACCTCGAGGGGCACAAAGTTCCATGGAGCCATGACAGAAAAGACAAAGGCCATTCTTTTTGAAGACAGCAAAGTCCACATTTTGGACAGAGAGGACCGCTGGTTTGAAAGGGGGGGGGTCAAAGAGGCCATCTATGTCAGAATTGAGCAGCCCTCTCTCAGAAGAGGGGGAGGGATACCACATCATCTATCTCCAGTCTACAACACAGTCCTTTCAATAGTTCCAAGAAGGCTCCACAACCATTTGCATCACTCAGGTGATCCTGAGGACACAGATGAACCTCCAAGTGGCCTTAGTGACTCTTTAAAAGAATGCAAATGACCAGTTGTCTGCAAGGAGTATAAATCCTTCCATTCCCCATCATCCAGTCAGAGCTGAAGAAGCTTCTTGGATGAGAAGCAAAACGTCTTCAAAGAAAAAACAAGGAAGTCCAGTTGCCTCTGTCATCATTCTGAGTAATGAACTCAGGGAAGTCCGGACTCTTACACTTTGTTCAGGTTCAAGAGATCCTTTATTGCCGTGATGGCGAACCTATGGCACACGTGCCAGAGGTGGCACGCAGAGCCCTCCGTGGGCACGCGCGTTGTCGCCAGCTGCACTTCGTGGTTCCATCACGCATGTGCGCGCCGGCCAGCTGGTGCCGGCGCGCATACGCACACAGCCAGCTGCTCTCTTCTGGGTTCCGTTGTGCGCATGGGCATTGGCCAGCTGGTCTTCGCGCATGCGTGCGATGGAACCCGGAAGTCAGTGGTGAAATCCAATTTTTTTTACTACCAGTTCTGTGGGCGTGGCTTGGTGGACCTGGTGTGGCTTGGTGGGCGTAGCAGGGGAAGGATATTGCAAAATCTCCATTCCCACCCCACTCTGGGGCCAGCCAGAGGTGGTATTTGCCGGTTCTCCGAACTACTCAAAATTTCCGCTACTGGTTCTCCAGAACCTGCTGGATTTCACTCCTGCCGAAAGTGCAGCTGGCGATGATGCGCACGTGGCCAGCTGCTCTCTTCCGGGTTCCATCACGCGCATGCACGAAGACCAGCTGGCCGGTGCGCATGAGTGCAACGGAACCCGGAAGTGCAGCTGGCCGCCGTGCGCATGCGCACCGGCCAGCTGCTCTCTTCCGGGTTTCGTTGCTCCAGCATGCGCGTGTACACGCACGCACGCTAGTGTGCACGGGCACACGCGCGCTCCTGTTTCACCACTCGGTGCCAAAAAGGTTAACCATCTCTGCTTTATTGAGTACATCATATTGGCACTTAGAAAGGTGAAGCTAGCTCTAAAGTATTCCCGCACTTAGGGATAGTTAAAAGAATAAGATCTCCCACCCATCCCTTTGTCTCTCAGGTCACATGGGCCAATCAGTCCAGGTGTAGGTTCCCGTTCAACTTTGACAAGTGTCTGTTGAAATGACCTTGGTTCACATGCCAGCTGGTAGGTGTTATGGCTAGCCGGCTGAGGCACCATATTCCTGAGTCCCCCCCCCATGCTCTCCCCCCCTCCCCCTTGAATGGCAACCAAGAAACAAAGCAGAAATAAGTATAGCTTCAGCTGAAGTCGTTTTGCAGGTTGACAACCTCTTGAAAAAGCACCCTTGGGACAACCATGACCTGAGAATCTCCATAGACATGGCAGAAAAGGCTCTTCTGGACTCTGCCAACCAAATTTTTTTGGCTGATGGGATCCAAAATACACCTCTTCTGCCAGACTGGGCGGGACAGACCAATCCCATTGGGGCGAGACAGTTCCTGTGCCATAAAGGTGAAAACCAACACCTTAAATTGGACCTGGAAGCAAACCAGCAACCAGTGCAGTTTATTGACTCAATCATAACTTACTATCGGGCACAAGGCTTGCGATTCCAAAACCAGAGCAAGAACAAAGCATTTATTTATTTAAAGCATTTTTTTAAAAATTTTGCACTCTTTCCGCAATGGCTCTCAGAGCATCTTATGCCAGATTGACACCACTTAGGTTGTTGTTTTTCCTGACTTCAGACTTTATATCAGCCTATATGGAGGTGTTCCTGTGCAAAGATTAGCTGTCCCATTATTCTTTGTTTCCTTACAACAACCAGGCTCATGTTTTGAGGAAGCCTGCAAACAAGGTGCAGAATAATGCCCTATATACCACTACCGCTCTTTGACAGCTCCCTCTCTGACAAGGTAGCTCTTTTGTCATCTTCAGAACTTTAGAAGAATCCCATCCATCCTGCCCAGGTGCATCAGAGAGAGCAAGGGAGATGGTTCTACTCCACCAGCCTTCCCACTTTTCTGCATCCGAGACAAGACTTCCCTTTGGCAAAACTCAGGCTATCAGGTTTTTCCTTTAGAATATAGAATCATAGTACCAATAAAGGAGAATATTTGTAGCTCAGGGTTGAAATGAGGGATCCTTGGTGCTCTCTGAGCTTGCTTGTTTTCCTGCAGACGTTTCATTACCCAAACTAGGTAACATCATCAGTGCTATATCCTTACTAGCACTGATGATGTTACCTAGTTTGGGTAATGAAACGTCTGCAAGAAAGCAAGCAAGCTCAGAGAGCACCAAGGACCCCTCACAGCTTGCCTTTCAAAGTTGTGGGAGCTTCATCACTGGAGGCTTTCAAGAAGAGATTGGACTGCCATTTGTCAGAAATGGTGTAGGGTCTCCTTCTTGGGCGGGGGGGTTGGACTAGATGACCTACAAGGTCCATTTCAACTCTGGTAATCTGTAATCATAGGGTTGGAAGGGATCTCGGAGGTCTTCTAGTCCAACCCCCTGCTTTCTTTACTTGCTTCCAAAGGCACCTTTCCAGATGGCTGCATCAGAAGGAGTCTGCCTCTCCTTATTCTTTAGCTGGAAGCAGTTTCCATTGCGATCATTAAATTTTGGAATAGGTGGAAACCTGGAAACCATTTTGTTGGATGGTTGAAGGTTATAGCTCTACCATCTAATCTTCTGAAGGTTCATAGAAGGCAGTGTCTCCAGAACGTCTCCTTAACAACCTCCTGCTGTAGCCGGAGACATTAGATGATTTTCTCTTTCTCTTGGCTCTTTTTTCTACATTTGTATTATGTCTGCTAAATTGTTAGCCATTGTTTTAAGCTGAGCCACTTGAAGTTATTTCTATCTGGAAGGAAGCTGCTCAGATAAAAAGTAGCAGGTGGCAAGACCACTCCATTAATTTCTCTATTGCCACATTGTTTTTATGGCTGTGATTCCATGAATTAATCGTTAGCACAAACCGTGGTTTGCAAAGAATAATAGTTTGCAATCAGAATATTATGATTCCTGGTTCAGAGTAGCCTGTCAGTCAAAAAAGGATTTGTCTGCAGTTATACAGAACCAGAGTTAAGCCTCATTAACATTGGAGTGGCTTGATTTTGGAATGGAAAAGAGTTGTAAGAGTTCAAAAGCTTCTTTTTTTTTCTGTGTGGATATGGTTGTATATCACTTAACCTTTCCAGTCGGATCAGGATGTTGGTTAGCACTCGTAATACAAAGTATAGTGATCCTCAGGAATTTATCGGAGGTTCTTAAATGAAAAACTCAGCCATGAGAATGAGCTTGCTGTCCATCATCTTGTGTTCCCTTGCAGGTCACAAAAAGGTCTCAGACAAATAAATCAGTCCACAAATAGTTTCATTCCTATAACAGCAATCTCACTATTGGAAGAGATAAAATTTGGAGAAAAGAGTATATATAATACTGGCCCCAAACTGACCCTCCCACAAAAGTAAATCAGTGTCTAAAGTTCCTGAAAAGCCAATTACTAAACAATGCTGTATTGCAGATTAATATGTAGTGCAGCAGCTGATTATGTTGGATAGCTACAGCTTGCCACTCTATCGCACGTTTACCCAAATGGGCCCTGAAAACAAGTTTCCTTGTGTTTAATTTGTTACGTCACAAAAATAATAAACGACTGTTTGAATTTCTGAGATTCTTTGTCAGGCAGGAGCTCATGTAAAATGGGACAGTAAAGTGTTTCAGTGACGATAAGTTTGTCCCCAGTGACCATTTGTCAAAGCTGCTGTCACTGCCTCCTGCCGTGCAAGGATCCTCCCTTGCAAAGTAGGTCGGAGAGATGATATCCAAAGCTACTTCCAAATCTGACACGATCATTTTATGGCGTGTTAATAGACCTTATTAGGTACATTGCTACGATGAGTCTTGTTGCTTTCTGTAACTGCACGCTTGTTTATACTAGACAACCTGTGAGCCGCTGTGTTGTGGCCCGTAGGCTGCCAGCAGAGCTAGCAGCAGAGTCAGACGAGGAGGAGGTTGAAGGAGAGCCTGGGCCAGCTTCAGAGCCTTTGGGAGGCTTTGATAAGGAAACCGCATCAGAGACAGAGGCAGAACCTTCCGTCCTCCCCCAGGTGGAGAGGTAGCTGTCTTTGGGGCCTGAGTTGAGTGAGGGGAGGAGCAGATGGGACCCATCCCAGATATGTGTATGTGCAGAGAGGAAAGGAGAGGAGAGCAAAGGAAAACAATAAGCCGGCTCTCAGGGAAAAGCAGACATGGACGCTAGCCAGCCCCTCCCTGGGCTATAGACAACTGTTTGTTTTCTAGTATACAGCAAATTCGGATTCCTTGGCCAGAACCAGGTTTGTTGGGACTAATTACGTTTTGTTTTACTCGTGAGTAAGCAGCTTATTACTTGGCGAAGGCAGGGTCAGAACACACTGGTCATCCTTTCAGAGATATTTCCTTACCGGATTCCACGATGCCTTCAACAATGGCAGAGCTTCTGAGACTTCCGGTTGTACTTCTGGCGATTTCGGAAGCCTGATCCGCGAGCTCCGTGGTCAGCTCCGATCTCTTCTTGTCAGAGGGTCCAAATCGGGACCATAGCCACCCCGGAGGGGTGGCGATGCAAAGGGGGACTGCCTAGCAGGTAGAGGGGAGCCCCATCTCCCTTCTCTGACTAGGAAAGCCCCCTCCGACGATGACAAGAAGCAGTGGCAGCAAACATGGCTGCCATGAAGCCGAAGACGACCAGAATATCCAAGACAGAGCAGGAAGAGAGAAAGTGAGTGGCTTGTGATCTGGGCAAAAGAATTTATTTTTTTTAATAACCCCAAGAGATACGAGGGGGAAGTATATTGGAGATACGTGCTAGCAGCGGAACAAATACATTAAAAGGAAATTATAAATATTTAAGAGGAGAACTTTGTAAAGGAAACTAAGAAAAAAAACTTTGAACTCTCAAAACGAAGACGTGGCTTTGGAAAGGTATTTTCTAAATACTGGAATCCAACCTGGAATTTGTTACTATTTTATACTATCAAACTGATTATTATTTACTCACCCATATACTGGATTTACAATTTAAAATGATTAAATTTGGACTATTAGCATAACAAAGAGAAGCAATACTGAACTGAAGCAGGAGCGCCATCTGCTGGTAAGAGGAGAATTGTGCAACTTCGGGAGTTTTTATTTTTGTTGGACATTGCTGAGCAAATAAAAAAGATTGGAAGAGATGTGGATAATCCCCTTAATTCTTCTTTTAAAACTGGTTTGACTGTAAAATGGAAATAAGTGGAGATAAAAGATATGGAGGAGACATACCAAGACATAAAGGATATCATAAAAGAACAATGTAAGGAGATGATGGAAATATCTGGCTGTATGGATCGTATAGAGCAAAAACTGGAANTGGTTCGACTGTAAAATGGAAATATGTGGAGATAAAGATATGGAACAGACATACCAAGACATTAAGGATATCATACAAGAACAATGTAAGGAGATGATGGAAATATCTGGCTGTATGGATCATATAGAGCAAAAACTGGAACATATAATACAAGGAATAACAAGTATAGACCAGAACTATGAGGAAAGAATGGAAGAACCTGAAAAAGTAGAGGAGACAGCAGAAGTGGGAAATCAACAACAAGAAAAAGATAACAACGAGAGGATAATAGTAAAATTGATGGTGAATAAGGGATTAGAGCTGAAGGAAAATACTTTAGAAGACATGAAAGAGAAATGGGAGAAGCAGGAAGATAGTTAGGGAGAAGAAGAAGGGGCAAGAATAGGTAGTCATAGAACAAAACATCGAGGGATAAAGACAAGGGGAAAGAAAGTTAGAGATTATTGTCAAAATACAGACTCAAAAGCGGATGAAATAAATGATTTAAAAAAAATATATGGGAGACAACCTAAAAAAATAGAAAAAAGAAGATTAAAAATTTGAATGAGGGTGAAAGATGTGGGATAAAGGGAAATGAAAAGAGAAGGAGTATGAAGCAAAACATTTTATGAAAGCTTTTTAATAATGTGTATGAATATTAGAATATTAGAATTATATAAATTGAATAATTGTTTGTATGTGGTGTAAAAGAACAATGGCAGAGCTTCTAATGTATTGCCTTCCCTGGAAAAAAAATTTTTTTTGTTTAAATCTGGCTTTTCCCCCAAGGCCTGGGAGAAGGCTAGAAAAATGCATGTTAGAAATTTGATTTGGTGCCAGGTTTTTGTTGTTTTAATAGAAACATAGAAAACGTATGGCAGGAAAAGACCCAGTGGTCCATCTAATCTGCCCTTTTGAGTTTTTTTGTTTTTGTTTTCTTTTTCATTAATTAATTTATTATTTTTTAACTATTAATTTTATGGTCCACTGCACAGTCAGCCAGATGTTCAGACTGGATTTGACATTTTTCTCTGCCTTTCGAGTCCTTCCCAAAGACCTGCGATAGGCAGATATGGATGTTTGATGGTGTTACAGATGTATTGTTTATTTTATTGTTGTTTGTTTGTTTGTTTTTGTGGGATGATGGACCTGTGTTTATCCCAAGCATGTTTAAACTCAGGTACTGATGATTGACCCATTACCCCCTCTGGGATTTGTTACCAACCTTCCACTACTATTTCTGTGAAGTAAAACTTCCTAACATTACTGTTAATGTTTTATTAATCAGTGCTTTTACAGTTTTGATATGATTTTATATGTTAACTTTTGATTGGGAGCCACCCAAAGTTAGTTGAAAGATGAGCAGCTATATAAATGTTTTAAATAAATAAATTCTAAATAAAAGGATATTCAGAGGTGTCTCTGCCTTGAAAACAACCCATGTTGACTATTATATTTCCTTACTAGATTCCTCAAAGCCTTTAGCAATGGCAGAGCTTCTAATATACCGGCTTCACTGGAAAAATTCTTTAAAATTTTGGGATATATTCAGAGATGTCTCTGCCTTGAAAATAACCCATGTTGAACTATGTTACTCTGTCTGTCTGTCTGTCTGTCTGTCATTTATTTGCACGCACGCACACTCAAACATCAGCACAGGAAATGTTAATATGACGTTTTGTGTTATGTCATAAATGGTTTTGTGATAATTTTTATGTCATAAAATATTGTATAAAATTTGCCAAATTTCAATTCCACTTGGGTCCTGGATTTTGGATGCGTTCTGTAGGTTAGCCCTTTTGAGGTACCTTGGTTGAAATACTTTTGCCCTATGGTGTAAAATTTCACGCAGTTAAATGTTACAGTATCAGAATTTTAGAGATATATAGACCTGTCCACTTGTAGGAGAAGTTCCAGACCTTCTATTTCATCTCTTTATTTCTACTCCCGCTCTTTTTTTTTTTTTGCTGCAGGTATCTAGTGGGAATCTACTTGCTATCCTGAATCGACATTATCAGGACTTAAGCTGCTTGGCCTTCACGGACGACAGCAGCCATTTTCTCTCTGGAGCCAAAGACTGTCTTGTCATAGTCTGGAGCCTGTACAGGTATGAATTGAAATGGCCTCCCACTTCCCGATTCTGCCCACGAGATCAGCATCACTGCATTTACCAGTGCTCCTGCATGAGAATATTATTTTGGGCACCAACTTTTAACATATTGAGAGTGTCCTGAGCTTTAGAGGAGGTATGTTCCACTTTTGTGCAGAAAGAGGTCCTTTTGTGTTATCTTCACAAATACGTCCAGCCAAACGATGTCCTAGTTAAGCTTTAAATTAAATTGCTTTTAATTATGGATTACTTAATTATTAATACTTGTTTTGAAGAAGTACCTTTAATTTTGGATTCATCAAAATCACATTATCTCCTGGGTAGTTTAAACAATAAGGCCATATACCTTGATCTATAAACTTTGCAGAATTAAACAAGTTGTGCAAAAAGACTAAGAATGCCATCTTTATACTGATATTTAGGGAGAGAGTTGTTGGCCAGGATTTAGGAGTTACCTCTACGGAATCCTCTCTTCAGTTGTCATCCTCAGTGGCGTGTGTCATAGATGAAAGTAAGAATGCTTTCTTAGGCTAAAAAACATAACATAAAAGCCTCTAAAGGTCAAGGAAAAAAGGAAAGATTCTTGTGGATGGGAAAAATTTCCCCAAACACACCCCAGTGAATGAATTCTGAGATTATTCAGTGTCCGCAGGAAGCTGACAAACGTTCTTTTCCTCCTTTAATCGGATTTGTACACATTGATCTAAAATGGAAGGTAGAGACAACTAGAAGAAGAAGCCTAAAGATTTAGACTTTATCCAAAAAAAAAAAAAACCTGCAGATAAAATGGGCAGCCTGCAATTATCTGCTCAATTGATTTCCACCTGAATTCCCTAACACTCATTTTTAGCATTATTGCTTTAGCGGTTAAATGGAGTGCATGTTTGCAGCTCCAAATCCATCCTTGCGTGCAACTTTCCTATTGTGTTAAAACCGATTCATTCCTCAGTGTGCTACAGGTGGAACATGGCCAAAGCCCTGAGCCCCGCCACGTGTGGTCACGGCACAGCCTTCCCATCACAGATCTCTGCTGCGGTGTTGGTGGTCCCTTGGCCAGAGCTGCCACAGCCTCTTTGGACCAAACAGCGAAGGTAAGAATATTCAATTTGAAAGCAGCATAGATAGTTCTCAACCTGGAGTGGTGCGGTGGCCTAGAGGTGGAGCTCTTGCCTCACAATCAGGAGGCTATGAGTTCGATCCTAGGTAGAGGCAGATATTTCTCTCTCTGGGCACACTGAGAATATATCTGCTGAACAAAACTCCGCATTGGCGACAGGAAGGGCATCCGGCCATTAAAAACACTCTGCTAGCTCCATTCAGTTGCCCAGACTCCACCCCGCAAGAGATTATGGGGTCGTTAAAAGAAGATGATGATGATGATAGATAGTTCTCAACCTATAACCATTATTTTAGTGACCATTCAAAGATACGGCTGTCAGGGTTCCAAGTAACATACCCACAGCAAACAAAACTCCGAGGCAGGTAGATTCCTCAAAGAATAGTTTTATTTGATATGTCATATTGGCACAGGCTGGTGAAAACCAACTCTGAAGGTTCCTGTGGTCTTTACCTAATTAAAAGTAAAAGTTTTTCCCCTCCCCAAACAACCAGTCACATGGTCCAATCAAGGCGCTGTCTGGTTGCCTGGTGACATCGCTCCTCCTTCCTCCGACCAGGTGTGAGAATGTCCTTGTTTCCCAAGAGAAAGTATTTTATTTTGGCTACACAACCCCAGTTATCTCTAATCCCCCCCTCCCTATCCCTCAGCTCCAGTGTGGCAACACTGAAGCCTCCAAGATGGCTTCGGCCAGGCCAGCTTCAGGGTTGACAACGGCATTGAAAAAAGTGACTTATGACTGTTTTTCACACTTAGGACCGTTGCAGCATCCCCTCGGTCAGAACATCAGAATTTTGATGTTTGACAACTGGTTCATATTTACGACGGTTGTAGTGTCCTGGGATCATGTGATCACCTTTTGCGACTTTCTGACAAGCAAAGTCAATGGGGGAAGCCAGATTTACTTAACAACTGTGTTCCTAGCTTAACAACTGCAGTGATTCACTTAACACCTGTGGCAAGAAAGGTCGTAAAATGGGGAAAAACTCACTTAACAACTGTCTCGCTTAGCCACAGAAATGTTGAGCTCAGTTGTGGTCATACGTTGAGGACTAGCTGCATTATAGTTTTGTGCAAAATACCGTGTTCCTTGGAATGTTCTGATTTTCTCCGCAAATTCTTTAGTTAAACTGTTAAGTGTTTCTCTGCAACTGAATTTGACCAGGACAGCACAAACCACTTGCTGTTCCTAAAGAGCCACTTTTGAAAAGCAGCAAACTATATGCGTAAAAGGCAGTTCAATCTGTTTTAGGAGAAAAATGGAATGTTCCAGAACCGGATTGCATAATTTTGCACACAGCTAGGGAATTGAATAGCTTTATTCATGCCGAATCCTTTTTAAGGTAGGAAATCATAACCACTGCTTGGCAAATATGTACATATGCATATTCATTTCTGCTGGTATATTTGGTAGGTCTGGACATGGAAACCTTTTGCTTACATACAACAAATCCTTCTCTAAAGGTTTCTGGACACAAACCCTGCTGGGGAGGGAGGGAGCAATATAATTCCCCCCCCCTTTATCATTTAGAGCCTGTTTTCAGCATGGATTTTTTCTGTCCTATGTATAACACAGTTCAGAAATGGGTCGTGGAACTGAACGTATTGTAAAATAACCATGTATTCTAATTAGTCTCAGGATACCAGGAGAGCAAAAAAAAAAAAAAAATTGGGGAAAGAGACAGATGGGTTAAATGCTGGATGTTCCCGATTCAAGGACTGAAAAAACAGCACCATCTCTTTGGCATTTAGCTGGAGTATAGGAAAAACGAACCCCTGAGCTCAAAGTTAGTAACCTTTCACAGTCATGGTGCCTATTACTGTTTGGTGTTACGGACAGTCTGCAACCTTCAAGGGGCAGAAGGTCCTCATTTAACAACACTAATTGGGATTGGGAATCCTGTCACTAAGCAACGCAGTTGTAAGGCTCAGCTTCATGTGACTGTGGCCAACTTACGATGGTAGTTCCAGCCATCCCAGCTGCCATCATTAAGCAAATCCCACAGCATTTCCTGGAGGTGTGATCACCATTTCTAACCTCCTGCTGGCTTCCCTATTGACTTTGCTTGATGGAAGCTGGAAGCGAAGGTTTTACAAGTGACAAATCACGTGACAGTGGGACGCTGCAATGTCATAATTTCAAGCCGGTTCGCCAAGCGACCGACTTGCAACGAGGGACGCTGCAAACAGCCGCAACTATGAGGATTTTTCATAAGTACCCCTCATTCAGCACCATTGTCAGGCCGAAACCATATTTTAGTAGAGACTTTGGCCTGTCACACTTGATGCTTTAGAATGTATGCTTGCTGTGGGAATTTGGGAGGGGCTGTTGCATGAGTGAGATATGTAGCCATAACAAATTCCTTTAGATTCTCAAGGTCATCCTTTGTCCATCACCTGCTCGGAAGCTGATGGGAGTAATGAAGAAGATTGGTTAACGTGATGAACTTGTGGGTGTGGGAACAAGGGAATTGATCTTACAACTGGGTGGAGAAACCCTCGTGGCTTCAGATTCGGGTTTCTCACACCCGTGCCAAAATGGCTCTGTTAATAAATTGGAACTTTGAGGAAAGCATTGCCTCGGACTCTGATTTAATTTTAGATGCTATTTGGAACCCTGACAACCGTCTCAACTTGGAACGGTCACCGAACGAGTGGCCCTTCAACAAGGACTGCCTGTATGCAAAGTAGCCTCAGCCACAAAATTACCGTTCGTGTGTGCTCCTTCGGATATCCCAGGTTTCCTTCCAAGCTTTTATACAATTGGCAGTACCAGTGAGCCTCAGCCTGTCTAATTGAAGCTGCGGCTGTTTCCCTGAGTTTGGGTTACATAAAATTCCATCTGGATTATAAGGCACAAGCAAGGACAAAGAACAGCAGAAAGCTCTGCGCTCAACACGTGGGCTTAATCTCAGGGGAAAGAACAGAGCGTGGATCAATGGCAGGCTGGGAAAGATGCATTTATAAGAATTCATCACCTTTTGTTCTTGCTTCCCGAATCTTTTTCTAGAATCTCTGAAAAGAAGTGTTTTCTCTCTTTATGTAAAAATCCCACTGTACTGCTATTGATATGTAATGCATGTCATATTCATAGACTGGCATCAGGCTTAATTTTGTAGCATTACAGCAGGGCTGTCAAACTCGTGGCCCGCGGGCCAGAGGCGTCACGCGCTGGGGGAAAAGTCCCGATACGTCACGTGATGCGGCCGTGACGACACGAGTTTGACACCCGTGCATTACAGCTAAAATCTGGATTTTAATCTGCACCTTTTCCCATTCTCAGTTGTGGGAGATCTCCTCCGGGAACCTTCTCCTCTCTGTCGTCTTCGATGTGAGCATCATGTCAGTGACCCTTGACCTTGCGGAATACCGCATGTTCTGTGGCGGGCTGGATGGTTCCATCTTCCAGCTTGATCTCTGCTCCTGGGTAGGTTCCATTGCATGCAGTATCTAGTAAGCATCCCAGGTGCCTTGGGCAGCACAGTGGGATGGGATCCCAGACCTATTCGGATCATTATGTTCTATAGAAATCTTTCGTGCTTCAGGACAGATATTCAGGGGGTCCGTTGATGCGTGGAGGCAAAAATATAAAAAAAGTAAAATTAAATGAACAAATGGCCCAAACCTCACAGCAGAGGTCTTCAAACTTGGCAACTTTAAGACTTGTGGCTGGAGAATTCTGGGAGTTGAAGTCCACAAGTCTTAAAGTTGCCAAGTTTGGGGACCCCTGCCTCACAGGATTACCAAACCCTGTGAAGTTCCCCCCCCCTTGCTTTATAAATCTCATGATACAGATAGTCCTTGACTTGAGACTTGACCATTCAAAGTTATAATGGACCTCCCCAGAGTGACTTATGATCCATTTTTGGAATTATGATGGACACACACACACACACACACACACACACACACACACACACACACACACACACACCAGTCATGATCGCATTTTGGGCGATTAGCAACCAGCTCATCTTTACAGCAGTTTGCAGCATCCTGCAGTCATGTGATCACAATTTGCGACATTTTTAGCTATTTTCCAGCATTTAGATTCCAGCAAAAAAAAAATGTACATTGGGGAAACTAGATTTGCTTAACAACCACGGTGTTTGTTTAACAACCATGGTGTTCACTTAATGACCATAAAAATGGTTATAACTTTGAATCCGGTCACACGATGCTTTGACCTATGATCACAATGACTTAGGACTGTAATTTCAGGCTCATTTACGATCGTAAGTCAAGGTCCATTTGTACTTGAGGTGAGGAGTGCAGCCTTACATGATTTATACCTTTGCCAGGTTTCAAGCATTTAAAAAAAAATCTTTTAAAATGTTAATGATTTCTAAGGTCCTGAGGCAATCTTACAAACATTCTCCTACATTTTGGCGCTCATGAATAAGCACAATGGCAGTTACTGATTTACACAGCAGTCCACAAAAGCTTTCCATGATAATATACCGTATTTTTCGGAGTATAAGACGCACCTTTCCCCCCCCTAAAAGAGGGTGGTAATGTTGGTGCGTCTTATACACCGAATACAGCCATTTTTGGCCTCCTGAAGCCCCACCCCCACGTCCCATTTTTGCAAAAAAATGGGCCCGTTTTTCACAAAAATGGGGTGCGCAGAGGGTTTGGGAGGCCTGCAGAGTGCTCCTGGGGGCTGGGGAGGACAAAAACTTTTTTTTTCTTACTTACCTCTTCGAAATCTTGGTGCGTCTTATAGTCCGAAAAATACGGTAAGCTGTGGTGGTGCAGCGGTTAGAATGCAGTATTGCAGGCTAACTGTGCCCACTGCTGGGAGTTTGATCCTGAACGGCTCACGGTTGACTCAGCCTTCCATCCTTCCGAGGTCGATAAAATGAAGACCCAGGTTGTTGGGGACAATATGCTGACTCTGTAAACCGCTTAGAGTGGGCTTATGAAGTGGTATATAAGTCTAAGTGCTATTGCTATTGCTATAAAGGAAACAGAAGGTCCTTACATTGTGAATAAAAAACACCACATTTTGTGGGTCTGCTGAATCTGTTAAAACAGGAATGGAAAGTCAGATCCGTATGGCCCATGCTTTCTTCCCATTAGTTTCTTATTAATATGGCCACCCAACTGAAGCCATAGGGCTCTAAGCAGCCCACGAAAGAAAAGGAGAAAGAAAGCCATAATTAACCAATACAATATACCTCATTAAAATGTGACTGGAGTGCAGCACTGTTGTCTTTTGGACTTTGTGTTCCTGCAGATCAGCTCAACAGCACAAGTCACCCCAAATGTGGCTTTCTCCTAATTGGGTTAAGGAACAAAACCACCTCCTAGTTTTGTTTTGTTTTTAAGGGCCATTGCTGCTTCCGTAGCCTGCTACTTTTCGTTTTCCGGAGACTACCTTAATTCTGTCTTGACAGAACACTTTCCTTCTTCTACCTGGGTGGAATATAAATTGATTTTCAGAGAGGAAAGCAATGTTGGTAGGCAGCCTTAAGGTTACAGTACCTCAAATGCCAAAGGCCTGGGTGTGAATTTCAACAGCAAATCACTGTTTCCTTCTAGCAACCATAGTTCAGTGGAAGATCCTGAGTACCTCCAGTTTAAAAGTATTCGATGACAGATAAAGGGAAGGTCTCTCTACCAAAGTACTACTGCCTGAGCAAAATATAAGGATTATTAACTTGGAAGGAGCTTCCTCAATCTTTCATTCCTGTTTAATTATCCAGAATGGTGCATTAAAATATAATTTTCCCTCTTCTCTCAGCCTGTGCAAAGAGAAAGAGGTTTTCAGTCTGAGCAGGAGAACGGAAAGATCTTCAAAGGACATAGGTGAGTGTCTCATTTTTCTGTTCCTTTCTTGAACTGGCACGACTTGAATATTTAGCCTGGGCCAGCACGGCTTCCACTTATGGCTACTGCAGGAATGAATGTCTGTCATAATCCCAAAATAGCAAGACCCCCAAATAAAAATCATACTGCTGAAATTTTTCAAGTTTTTAAGAGACTCAGATGGGTTCATGAGATGAGTATGCCATAATCCAGAGGTCTTCAAACTTGGCAACTTTAAGACTTGTGGACTTCAACTCCCAGAATTCTCCAGCCAGCTATGCTGGCTGGAGAATTCTGGGAGTTGAAGTCCACAAGTCTTAAAGTTGCCAGGTTTGGGGACCCCTGCCATAATCTCTCGGGCACATGGCAGCCATTGGGTGGGATTGCACAGGGGGTAATGGTACCACCTGAAAAAAAAGGACAATCCTTGGTTCAACCCCAGTTTCTAAATCTCACCAGCATGGGCTGCCGTTCCCTTCTACAGGTAGTCCTCGACTTACAACCATTCATTTAGTGACCATCCAAAGTTACTGAATGGTCATTAAATGAATGGTTTCAATCAGGCGCTGGAAAAAAGTAACCTGACCATTTTTTTTCACGTGATCAAAATTCAGGTGCTTGGCAACCAGCTCACCTTTACGACGGTTGCAGTGTCCCAGGATCATGTGATCGGATCGCCTTTTGCAACCTTCTGACAAGCAAAGTCAGTGGGGAAGCCAGATTCGCTTAACAACCGTTGTTACTAACTTAACAACTGCAGTGATTCCCTTAATCATTAAGCTACGGCAAGAAAGGTCGTAAAATGGGCCCAAACCCCACTTAACAATGGCTTAGCAATAGAAATGTTGGGCTCAGTTGTGGTCGTAAGTTGAGGACTACCTGTACCTTGATGAGGAATTAGAACTTATCTCGGTTCCATCTTTGTCTGAGAAATAAAGGAAAGAAAGAACGTATCACGATAGCAATGACCTTTTGGGAGACTCAGAGATTCCATGAGCAGGTATCCCTGAGTGACAGCCCCTCTCCGTGGCCAGTACCATCCAAAAGGTTAAAAGGATCTGGGTGAGGAGGGCTAGAATGTGGGAGCCTAGACATCTCAAGCACCATTTCAACCGCTTTCTTAATAAAAAATATTGCAGTAATGACATTGATAAATAAAATCGAACTACCAATAAAGGAGAATTCTTGTAGCTCAGGATTGAAATGAGGGGTCCTTGGTGCTCTCTGGGCTTAGTTGTTTTCTTGCAGACGTTTCATTACCCAAACTAGGTAACATCATCAGTGCTTGCAGACGTTTCATTACCCAAACTAGGTAACATCATCAGAGCTGATGATGTTACCTAGTTTGGGTAATGAAACGTCTGCAAGAGAACAAGCAAGACCACCGAGGATCCTTCAAAATCAAAGTAAGTAATTTTAGACTAGTTTCCTTGTTTAATAACCAAATCAGGACTGGCAACTCAGTCATTAAGCAATGCGGTTGGTAAGCCACCCAGTCGCTTTGAATAGTGAGATGGGCGGCATATAAATTTATATAAACAAATAACTAAGGGAAACCACAACTGTGCTTACAACCTTACTTTAGCTTTCTTTCGCTTTGCAGACCTGCAAAGGTCATAAAGTTACTTCTTCCTCACGGTTGCAACTGCAGACAGTCGCTGAATGAGGCAGTCTTTAAATGAGGACTACCTGTAAGGCCATTCAGGAAGAGGGGGGCTCTTCAGAGTGTAGTATGATTTTATTTTTTCAACTTACCGTAGACGTTGAAGAAGTAAGACCCTCCCGAGCAAGAGCATGGACATCTGGACCCAAATTCTCTCTTGATGGCGCCACTTGCGAAAAAATTGAAGATCCTCATGTAAAGCCCCTGTCTTGTTCTTTCCGTAGGAATCAGGTGACGTGTCTCTCCGTCTCCACCGACGGAAGCCTCCTGCTGTCTGGCTCGCATGATGAAACAGTTCGGCTGTGGGACATCCAGAGCAAACAATGTCTCCGCACCGTGAATTACAAAGGTCTGTACATGTCTGTATAGATATTTAACTTACCTGGTGGGAGAAGGAAAACTCCTGGCTCTTAAGAAAGGGTTGGAAAAGAAAGGGAAAATTTTAAACCTGGAAGCTCAAAACATGAAGCTTTTTAGCTAAAATATACTGTTACCCTAATACCGTGATGGCGAACCTATGACACGCGTGCCAGAGGTGGCACACAGAGTCCTCTCTGCTGGCACGCGCGCCATTGCCCCAGGTCAGATCTCCGTGGCGTTTCTTTCGTGAGCTTCTGTTTCCCTGCAAACGACGAAACAGAAGCTCACGAAAGAAAAGATCTTACCTCTTCTTACCTCTTGCCGCACTGCTGGTGTTGGGATGCCCCACCTCCCGCCGGCCAGCTGGTCTTTGGGTCTCTGCTGCGCATGCGTGCATGTCTGCGCATGTGCGCACCTTTCAGTTTGGGCATGCGCACATGCAGTTTGGGCACTCGGTGTCTAAAAGGTTCACTATCACTTTAGTTGGAACTAAAGGCTGAGTCAACTTTGAGCGTGTGGGACTCAAACTGCTGGCAGCCGGCAGTCAGCAGAAGTAGCCTGCAGTACTGCATTCTAGCCACTGCGCCACCACAGCTCTATAAAATATTATAAAATATTGTATAGCATTAACAGAAGTAGCTTAATCTTTTAACCTATTGAATCTGGAGCGTACAGAAATGTAGCTCTCCATCTTCAGAGTCTTCCTTTGAATCATAAGCAAAACATAGGAGTACGGTTGCATGTTTTATAATTAGCTGAAAGGATTGCTTACCAGGAAATTTCCACTCCTGAAATATATCAAGTTTTTAGTCATCAGGTTGCAAGTCACTTTTTTTTTTAAAGAAACAAACAAGTAAGTCAGCTTCATTCTTGTCTAAGTTGCTTTTAAGAAGTAAATTTAGTCTTTAAATGCAGTCAGTGCTTGAAAAGATGTAAATTTAGTCCTGATTAAATCTCCCAAGGGAGTGAGTTTGTTTGGATCATCAATATAGGCCAGGGGTCCCCAAACTTGGCAACTTTAAGACTTGTGGACTTCAACTCCCAGAATTCTCCAGCCAGCATAGCTGGCTGGAGAATTCTGGGAGTTGAAGTCCACAAGTCTTAAAGTTGCCAAGTTTGAAGACCTCTGATATAGGCTGTAGAGTATAAATACAGGTAGTCCTCGAGTTACAACCACAATTGAGCCCAAAAGTTATATTGCTAAGTGGGTTTTGCCCCATTTTATGACCTTTCTTGCCACAGTGGTTAAGTGAATCACTGCACTTTTTAAATTAGTAACACGGTTGTTAAGTGAATGTAGCTTCCCCATTGACTTTGCTTGTCAGAAGATTGCAAAAGGGGATTGGACACTACAACCGTCATAAATATGAGTCAATTGCCAAGCATCTGAATTTTGATCACATGATCATGGGAATGCTGCAGCGGTGGTAAGTGTGAAAAACCGGTCATAAGTCACTTTTTTCAGTGATGTTGAACTTTGAACGGTCACTAAATGAACTGTTGTAAGTTGAGGACGAGCTGTAATCAGTGGCTTACAGTTTTTATTGTTTTCAACCCAACATATTTAGAATGGAATGGGAATGGGAATAGGAATAGGAATAGGAATAGAATAAAAACGTGGAATGGGAATAGAATAAAACCTTTATTGTCACTGTGTCACTTTAAACGTACATTAATCAGCATACATTAAAATGAAATTTAATTGCATTCAGCTCTCATTCATATTTGTAACCTTGCCCTACGACTCTGGCTCATTCTGTCTCCGCTACCTTGCCAGGTTCAAAAGAATTTGTACCAGTTGTCAGGCTTTAAAAAGGGTAAGCCTTTTGTGTACACCTAGATAATTAACTTTGATGGTTCTTCTGAAGATAGGTTTGAGAAATTCCGGTCGAATTTGATTGAAAATTTTCCTTGGGGAATTTTCTCCACTTTGAGCTGGGTGGGGCTGGGCAGGGATCCAAGTCGCTGTTTTACTTTGCATCAGAGCTCTGTTGTTGCATAAAACCTTCATCTCCGCGAACTTCCCATGAAAGCAGGCTGGGTTTTTTTTTTTTTCCCAGTTCATTACCATCGCAATATGATTTACAACTCCTCTTTACTTTGGATGTTCAGAACGGCCTAAGCAAGGCTTAAAACATTAAGTTAGCAAAAGGGATCTACAATTTGCATGGCTGAATCTTAAATATCGTAATGAGACTTGATGCCATAAATTCTTCATCGTGCTGAATGACTTGGTAGTTAGCTAAACACACAATGTAAGCCGCGGTAGAAGTTCTGTTTGTATAAAAAGGCACCATCACACGCTTGAAGTTGTAAGGCTGCCCCCGTAACATTACTTCCAGGGCAGTAGTTCTCAATCTTGGCAACTTTAAAAAAAAGGTGGACCATAATTACAGGTAGTCCTCGACTTACAACAGTTCATTTAGTGACCGTTCAAAGTTACAGCGGCACTGAAAAAAAGTGACTTATGACCGTTTTTTACACTTATGACCGTTGCAGCATCCCCATGGTCACCTGATCAAAATTCACAGACGCTTGGCAATGGACTCATACTTATGACAGTTGCAGTGTCCTAAGGTCAGGTGATCCTCTTTTGCGACCCTTCTGACAAGCAAAGTCAATGGCGAAGCCAGATTCACTTTAACAACCATGTTACTAAGTTAACAACTGCAGTGATTCATTTAACAACTGTGATAAGAAAGTTCATAAAATGGGGCAACACCCACTTAACAATGTCTCGCCAGCAGAAATGTTTGGCTCAATTGAAGTCGTAAGTCGAGGACTGTCTGTCCTTGGGAAACACTGTTCTAGGATGTAGTTTTGGAATGCTTCCATGGCTAAATGAGGTGGTTGTTAAGAGAGTTGCATCCAATTTACGACCTTTTTGCAGTTACCGTATTTTTCGGAGTATAAGACGCACCGGAGTATAAGACGCACCTTAGTTTTGGGGGAGGTAAGCAAGGGGGGGGAAATCTGCCTCTGCCTCCCAGCAATTTGCCTCCCAGCAAACAGCAAACTGTACAGATGATATACACTGTTTGCTGTGTATTCCTGTGCATGTGTGCCTGACCCATAGAAATAGCAAAGAATTGGAGAAATGTACATTATGGCAGTATATTAATGCCAGGAAGTTTTCTTAAAT
>QLTV01009056.1:222746-235050 GCA_003457575.1 Thermophis baileyi
GGTAGCGGGCGCCGGGCCGCGGCTCTGCCTCCCGGCCACGCCTCCTTCGCTCGCTCGCTCACAGGCTCGGGACGCTCATCCTCCACCTGCCCTCCCCGCATCCTTCAGACAGGTCTAATAATCTATATTAAATATTAAATGAGTCTCTGTGAGACTCGTCCCGCCACCGCTGCTGCCTCGTGGAGCAGGACTCTGCAAGGCCTGTTGTGCCGTTGCATGCACCAACGGCAGAAGGACCCCAGCTGTGCCAGTATGATGAAGTTTGCGGCAGTCCTGCAGTTCGTGCATGCAACGGCACAACAAGCCTTGCTGAGTCCTGCTCCACGAGGCGGTGGCGGCAGGGAGGGGAGGCGAGGCAGCGGCGATGGGACATGCAGACCCACGCTCGCCGCCTACTGCACCCCCAAAATAATAAGCCCCCCCCCCGATAATAAGGCCGAGGCCATATTTGGGGGGTCAAAAAAATATAAGCCCCTGTCTTATTTTCGGGGAAACACGGTAGATATATAGATATATATTGAGAATCTGTAGGCTTCCTTCCNGGAGGGAAGGCGAGGCAGCGGCGATGTGACATGCAGACCCACGCTCGCCGCCTACTGCACCCCCAAAATAATAAGCCCCCCCCGATAATAAGGCCGAGGCCATATTTGGGGGGTCAAAAAAATATAAGCCCCTGTCTTATTTTCGGGGAAACACGGTAGATATATAGATATATATTGAGAATCTGTAGGCTTCCTTCCAGCTCAGAGCTGCTTTTATGCTGAAGGGGGGACGTCCTTCAGTTCAGAAGCAGATAACAAACTCGGCGCATAATGGAACTTTAGTTCATTTTCCAATTCAAAAAAAGATGAAAAGATATATCGGATAGCTGCTGCTGCGGTGGTATAAATTGAATGTGTACTTGTGTCCTGGCTTGTCCCTCCAGTGAATTACTTCCCTACCCCTTCCATTTATTTATTGTCTTTACTTTGGCTGGGCCCAGCCTCCTAACAGCTGGCGTGGGTCACTCCCTCCCTGACCTTTCATCCGAGTGGGAATCTACGAACTTGCTGTGAGGTTTTGCTCCAGTGCGAAGCGGGTCATGCTGTTCTGAACCAAGCTAGTTAACTGCCTCTCGGGGATTATTATTATTATTATTATTATTATTTTTAAATTTAATGGGGTCAAGGAAGTTTTGCTTTCCCTGGTTCATAACAAAACTGTTTCCCTGTTGCAGTGTCTTAATTACTTCCCTCCACTTCTGTTTGCTGCAGAAGGCTCTTCCGCCCTGGCTGGCAATTGCTTGCTATTGTCACTCCCCTTGGGAAGTAACGCTATTAACATTCTTTATCTCAACCTAGCAGAACAGGAGATAAGAAGCTGCCAGTGACAGCTCAGGCAGTGATATCTCTTTCCTTGGAGATCTGCGTGCCTTCTTGGAAATCCCTCCCACCCTGTCCCTCAAAGAACCACTTGGCTGCTTCTGTTTCACATTTCCTGAATGCCTCCCAGCCTTCTTCAGCATCAGCTTTGGGTCTTAGAGACTGTTCTTGCAGGACACGAGTCAAAAAAAAATTCCACTTAAGCAGGAAAAAAAAAAGAAGAAGAAGATCCAGACAGTGCTAATAAGATGCCTCAAAGCTTAGCTGCAAGGCCTGTCATTTTAATACATAACTCCCAGGTCTGATAGTATTTTCTTCCACCAGGCTCCTAACGGATCTATCTTAAGGTTTATTTAATAAGCCCAGGCTGGGTTTGAGCATTTGCTTGTAGGGGGAAAAGAAATACATTTAGATTCATATCAAATCAATTTCTTAATTTATGATCCCGGATCAGCAGTAGAAACGGCCAAATGAAATCAGACAAAAGGAAAGAGAAAGGACTGTCAGATGAGATTTGATGTCAAGTGTTGCCTCATTTTTAACTGCTGCAACAACAACAAAAATTGGTTCCCGCGTGAAGTGATTTCACTATTTTGAGTCTGGAGGTAAAACGTGGGTGTAAAAACCATCCGTTCTACGAAGTGTACTTAGTGAAAGAGGAGTTAGGATGTCCTTTCGAAGATCCTTAGAAAAGCTAGCGTAAAATAAAGACATGTTGAATTGATTTGATTTCCCCAGAATCACAAGGGCAAATGGCGTTGGGGTTGGGAAATATTGGCAACTCTGCCAAATAGTAGCACAGGTGGAAGAATCTTCTGTCTGGCGCTGATAAATCCTTTCCTAAAGCCGGAAAGGAAACAAGGATGTACAAACACCAGGCAGGTTCTCAGGAGCCTAAGTCTTGGCATACATCAGGAGTGTTGAAAGAATGAATGAGTTGACTTCAAATTGGTAAGTCAGTTATCCAGTCTTTGTAACATTAACTTTTTGGCCTGGACATAATATGAAAACAGAATTTACAGCAGGGGTGGGCAATTACAGTAATTTCCCCAAGGGGTCACCTAAGAAACGGGGGGTTTTGTGGAGGGCACTGCCACTGTCCCATCCCCATGCACCGCTTTCCCACCACCACCACCAACTGCTAGCCGGACAGGGACAGGAAAAGGACTGGATGTGACCTGCGGACTGTAAAATGCCTCTGGCCTTAATTTTTGCTCTACAACCACCTTTGTCCATAATGGAAGATAATTGTCAGCTAAGACTAGCAGTAGCGAAACTGTAGGATTTCTAATCAGTTGCTATCAATAGTTACCATGCCCTGTGTTCAATTTAGGGCAAACATTTCTATTCATTTCTATGGAGTGGTGCAGTGGCCTAGAGGTGGAGCTCTCACCTCACAATCAGGAGGCTGTGAGTTCGATCCTGGGTAGAGGCAGATATTTCTCTCTCTGGGCACACAGAATATATCTGCTGGACAAAACTCCGCATTGGCGACAAGAAGGGCATTCGGCCATTAAAACACTTTGCTAGCTCCATTCAGTTGCCCAGACTCCACCCCGCAAGGGATTATGGGGTCGTTAAAAGAAGATGATTTCTATTCATTTCTATTTCCTACAATGAAACTAAGGCCATGAGAAGTTACTGAATTAAAGAGACCCAAAGTTCTGTAAGTTCAAAATGCTCACCACATGGATACCAATTTGCTGATTTTCTGGAAGGGTCTTTGCTCCGCTCTTGTCTAGGGACAGTTTGGTGTAGTGGTTCGGGTGCTGACCAAGAAACCAGGAGACGGCGAGTTCTAGTTTTGCCTTAGACATGAAAGCCGGCTGGTTGACTTTGGAATGGTCACTCTCTCTCTCTCAGCCCTACCCACCTCATAGGGTGGTTGTTGTGTGGAAAATAGGAGGAGGAAGGAGTATTATGTAGATTTGCTGCCTTGAATTACTTATAAAGTAATGTCAGGATTAAATAATCAAATAAAAGCCTAGTGGTGAAATGCAGTATTGCAGGCAAACTCTTCCCACAGCCTGAAATTCGATCCTGATGGGGCTGAAGGTTGACTCAGCCTTCCATCCTTCCCAGGTCGGTAAAATGAGGACCCAGATTTTGGGGGACAATATGCAAACAATGCTGACATTTTAAACTGCCCAGAGGGTGGTGTAAAGCAGGGGTCTCCAACCTTGGCAACTTTAAGACTTGTGGACTTCAACTCCCAGAATTCCTCAGCCAGCAAAGCTCTACAACCACCTTTGTCCATAATGGAAGATAAATTCCATTATTCCAAAGCTGGCTGAGGAATTCTAGGAGTTGAAGTCCACAAGTCTTAAAGTTGCCAAGGTTGGAGACCCCTGGTGTAAAATATAATCAGGCGGTATATAAGCCTAAATGTTATTGCTATAAAAGTCAGATAAATTATTCTCCCACTTCTCTGCGTAGTTCAGTCACTTCCAGAATATACTGTAGGTCCTGCATACTAGAATGCAGAACAATCTCCCCATAGTCCCCTTACTTAAGTCAATGCTCTGGATTATTCTCTTTCCAAACAGGCAGTTTACTTAAAAATCAGGAGGGGTCCTCAGCTTTGCATTTTTTTCAGCTTCCGAAGGTTGCCGGGGCTCCTGCTGCTTTATACATTTTTTATTTATTACACTTAGAAGGCCGCCTAACTCCATAAAGGCACTGGGAGGCATACAGCATTAAAACTAGTATGACTAGGAAAAGAACGTGTCCAGAAAAAGACATTCAGTGTTACTACGGGTCAAATCCTATAAAGCAGGGTCCCCAACCCTCAGTCCGCAGCCCGGTACCAATCCGTGACCCGTTGGGAACTGGGCCATGCAACGAACACATGAAGCTCCGTTTGTGCAAGTGGCTGGCACTCGCGAAACCATCCTCTCTCCCCCACCACTGCCACCACTGCCGGTCCATGGAGCCAGAAAGGTTAGGGACCGCTGCTATAAGGGGCTGAACTCTCACCCTAATATGGCGAGAGCCATGTGGAGCTTGGCAAGGTGCCCATGATCCTCAGCTGTTGGGACTCCATTTGCTATCTTCCTCAAGCACTGTGCTCAAGATTGATGAGAATTATAGTTTGGGGGTCCAAGGCTGGAATGGAATGGAATGGAATAGAATATTAATGAATCGGGTATAGAAAATTTCCAAGAAAAAAAAAAGCATTTGTTCACAGACTAACGGAAAAGATAAAGATTCTGGGAAGAAAAGAGCCCTATAGCCAAATTAAATATCCTTACGCAAAACCTATTTGGGTATCTAATGTCACCTTATCCATAGAACTCAGAGCCAGGAAGAGCGGTAATTAGGCGTATTATGGTCATAAGTTATTGCTGATTCTTAAAGTCATAAAATCAGACTTGGACTGACCATAGAGGTGATCCAGATCTGTATTTCTCAACCTCAGCAACTTTAAAACCTCAACTTCCAAAATTCCCCAGTCGGTCCACCCAAGTTGCTGAGGTTGAGAAATACTGATCTAGTCCACCTTCCTGCTCAGTGCCAAGTCCAGCACAGCATCTCTGACAGACAGACAGCTTCCGTTTGAAGACCTCTAATGAAGAAAAAATTGCCATGGCGTGTGGGCAGCGTGTTTCACTGGCTGACAGCTCAAAGCCAGGAGGTTGGTCCTGATGTCCAGCTTTAATTCTCTTCCTTGTGGTTATAATCTATTAGTTCTGATCCTGTCTGCTGGGGCAGTAAGGAATAAGTCCACTCTTCCTTCAGTGTGACAGCCCTTCAGATATATGAAGACTGCCATCGTATTTCCTCTTAGTCATCTTTTCTGTAGGCCAAACTTTCCCAGTTCCTTTAATTGTCCCTCAAAGCACTTGGTTTCCAGATCCTTCTCCATCTTGGTAGCCCTCATCTGAACTTGCGTCCCTTGTTGAACCGTGTTGGCCAGAATTGTTATTACGTCCCTTGTTGAACCGTGTTGGCCAGAATTGAGTACAATTCTCCAAAACATCTAACCAAATCAGGGCACAAGGGAACAATTTATTTTCCATGATTTGGTCCTTGCATTCCTATTAACGTGTTCCTGTTAAAGGCAAGATTGGCTTTGCCTTTTTAGCGATTCCACTGGTAGCTCATGTTTAATTTGCGGTAAACAAAAGCACCCCAAACTTTTTCACATATTTTACTACTTAGTTAGGTCTTCCCATCCTAGGTGCCTCACCTTTTTCCCTTTCAGATGTAGATGCATTTCTCTGTGTTAAATTCCATCCTCTTCATTTTAGCCCACTAATTTTTAGATATTTTAACATCCCCTCTCTCTTCTCTAAAGTATTGGCCACGCTTTGTATTTTTTGTCACCTGTAAACTTTTATCAGTGCCTGCTAAACTTTGACATCGAAATCATTGATAAGATTGGGTGGGAGTATTACTTTATGTAAACATATCACAAAAAATAAGCATCGATAAGAAATAATATTTTAGGATTTGTAAGAGAAGGTAGGTTTGTCTCAGATTATCAGCTCATAAATATCAATGCAATAGGTATACTTAAGAATATAATAAGAACATCAAGAAGTTCAAATGCAATTTTAGGATGCATCAGCAAAAGTTTAATCCCCAAATCATGAGAAATGATCATTCCACTTTCTTTGGACTTTGTCAGACCCCACTTTGACTACTCAGACTTCCAGGCCCCACATTTTATGCAAGATTCAAGAAACTGGAACAGGAAGGCAACCTGGAAAATTAAACCCTATGAGGAATGATTAAAAGAGCAGAGTAGGTTTGGTCTTGAGAAAAGACAACGGAGACGAGAGACTGGCAGTTTTCAACCACTATGAATAAGCACTTGAACTGGCATTCTCAGACATTTTCTTTAGAATTGGGGGTTATTCTGGTGTTTGTCCCAGTTGCTGGCTGGAAGGGAAGTGGGGCAGGCAGAAGTGAAGAAACTGTTTACTTGACAAAGGACTGTGATCTTCTCAGGGCTAAATTCTTCCAGTACTAAGCCCATTCTGCTCCCCCACCAGGCCATTCCTGGATCTTCCTTATCACCCGTTGCCTTGAGTGTACTTGTGTGTGAGAGTGAGTGTGAATTAAGGCTAAGGGAAAAGCTAACAGCAGCCAACAGCTGTGTGGGTAAATGCTGTAATTAAAGCATTCATTAACTCCCGTGAAGGGGGGAGAGGGGAGGCATCATTACCGTGGGCAGCTACAAAAGTCACAATGATGGATGTCTTGCTCAGGGGATGGTAGCAAGGCCATAATTCAGTATTACATCCAGGTGCTCCAGGGAGATCGTAGGGGGATCTTTCCTCCTGGTTAGCTTTGGACACCTAACTGAACAGTAAATTGGGAAGAAAATAATACTCATATAGGCAGGAGGGAGTCCTGGCTTTGGATAGCTCAACCCAGTGCAATTTGGGACCATCAATCTGGGCAGAGCTTGTAGAACCCATTACTTCTTATATAATTGGCTATTCTGCTTTGTCAGCGGGTGCTCCGGCTTCAAAATTCAATCGCAGAATTGGGCAGGCGCAAATTATGGTCGGGATAAGTATGCCACCTAGTCATCTTGTTAGCAGCAGGATTGTCTTTTAATCTTGCTCTTCCCCCTGTAAAGGGAAAAATGCATTCAATTTGCAACGATTTTGAAAGAGTGCCACTTCCTGACAGCTCAGTCTGAGCTGAGCGATTGTTCCAACACCTGATTAAAAGGAGAGGCAGGCTGACAGATGAAAATCTTGACATAGAACTATTTTTGGCTCCCGTATAGAACAGGAGGGAGCATGACTTGAACAGGAGAGAGCTAGATTCAAATCCTTTTATACCAACAGAAGAGAATATTTGTAGCTCTGGGTTCAACAGTGGAATCCTTGGTGCTCTCTGAGCTTGGTTGTTTTCTTGCAGATGTTTCACTACCCAACTAGATAATAACAAGAAAGGAGTGGGATTTGTTTTCTGTTTATATACAGTGGGTTGCTCACTGTCAGTGTTGTTTTCTTCTTGGAAGTTCCTTGATTGGCTATTGTTCACTGCTTGATTGTTGGTCTGGTATTACTCATGGTGTTAATCCCTGCATACCTGGGTGTTCATTGCTGGCTGGGAGGTGTTTAGGTCTTTTGGTTCCCTTTTTAGCTTTTTGATTTCTCTATTGAATGGCATGTAAACGTTGTTTATCTCTATGTGCCCATTCATGGCTAATTTGTCTGAATACCAAGCTTCTAGGAATACTCTAGCGTTTTGCGACTTAGCTTGGTCTAGGATACTGACAGGGCAAGCCACTGTATATAAAACTCCACTCTTGTCTAGCACAGAAGACATTACCTAGTTGGGTAATGAAACGTCTGCAAGAAAACAACCAAACTCAGAGAGCGCTAAGAGCACAGATCCTTACATTTGACCATGGAGCTTTCTTGGATCTCTTGCAAGGCTGCTATGGAAATAAAAAGAGGGAAGATTTCTTTTGGTCTCTTAGAGCAGGGTTTCCCAACCTTGGCAACCTTAAGACGTGTGGACTTCAACATGGCTGGCTGGGGAATTCTGGGAGTTGAAGTCCACGCATCTTAAGGTTGCCAAGGTTGGAGAACTCTGTGTTAGAGAGAAGGTAGATAATTGCAATAAATAGAGAAATAAATTATTCCAATGTATTGAGGGGGGCAGCCTCTTTGATGACCCTACCCCCGACAAAATGATAGTCAACTCCTCGGTTGCGTAGCCTTCAACGATAATACAGTGGGCGGGTCTTTTGATTCACACTTGCAAGGCAGCCAACCTTGGTTTGGACTCTTCCAGATATGCTGGACTACAGCTCCCATCCTCCTCAAGTCAATGTAGGGAAGAGGGAGAGCTTTAGTCCACAGCAGTTCTCTTGGCTTGTGTGTAAATGTCCCAAAAACATGGATTAAACAGCCCTCTTCCTCTTTCCTCCTTCAATCCATCATACAGCCTTTAAAAATAAGAGCTTGGTATTTAAATGGCCATGTATGGCCTGTAGGAGTCCTTAGTGATAAAACCATAACAGGTGAATGCACTTGTTTGTTTATTTATTTATTTATTTAATAAAATTTGTATGCCGCCCAACTCCCGAAGGACTCTGGGCGGCTAAATTGAAAACAAACAGCATAGTGTTGAACACAAGGTACAAGCAATGTACGAGCAATGTAGCACAACAACTGTTTTTTTTTAAAAAAGGTAGCAATAGCAACAATAAAAAAAAAGGACAGTACTAAATACCAGGACAACCGTACAGGGCATTTTCAGACATTCATAAAGCTTCCCTTCCGAAAGGCTGAGCAGGTAAGAAGAGTTTTAGGCGAATAAGCATACCTGGGTGTGTCTCGAGGTCCTATTTCCAACGTAATACCCACAAGGCTGTGTTTTCTGGGCCTTTCAGAGCTTTGTCATTTTCTGCCTGATAAGTCAAGCTGTCTACTAACGGCTTCACTCTTGTGCCTTGAAATCCCTGACTGAATATTGAACTGCATCTTGTGGGCCCTAAACACAAATAGACAGACAGCTCTCTGTGTATTGACATCGAGATCTATGGATGTCTGCAGCAGAATTTAACTCCGAGACAGTGAAACACTGAAAAACTTACTCTGCATGCAGGAAGACCCACGTTAAAAGAGTTGGGGAAGATCCTTGGGAAGGATTCTTTTGTGAGCTGAAAGAAAGGTAAAAATCTCAGAATCAAGCTTGATCCCTCTTGATTATATATGGGCACAGGCATGTCATTTTCGTGACAGCTGTACAAAATGGTTTGCCACTGACTTCTTTTTAGTTGTTTATTTGGTGTGGGGGTTTTTTCCCAACTTGCTGATCCACCTGAGATTTCTGGGGTTTCCTGTAAGTTTCCCAACCGGTATTTAGGTTTGAGCCCAAATGAATTTGGCTTTAGGTCAGCCAGAGATCTTTCAACCTCTTTTAAAAGCCTTAATTGCTTAATAGCAGCTACTACTACTATTCCTTTTTTTTTTTTTTTTTTTGTTTCTGTCACTTTGAGATCAGGCAAGATCGCTAGATTAGCCACGCAAATTAATCCTTCCCTGTAAACTGCTCCTTTTGTAAGAGATGCTTAAGAGTCCAGTTGCATGCTATGGTTTGTTAGGAGTGCAAGAATTTAAGTACCGCAATGGAAGGATATTGAGTTGTGTTAATCAGTTCTTTCCTAAAGGGCAGCCATGTGTATCTTCTGCAACAGTCTCTTGGGGTGTCTCGGGCTAACCATTTATTATCGCACAAGGTTTTATGCTCCACAAAAGCTGTTGTTCTTACTAGCTGCGTATGCACACGACATGTAACCATTCCTTCTGCTCCGGTAGGTCCGATCACAAATGCTTTCATCACCCTGGCACCTGCCAACATGCTGAATCCGGACAGCAAGCCTCACATCCCACTGCCAAAATTCAGCCGGCATCTTCACAGCACAGAGAGCATGGAAAACTCTGCCAGTGAGGGGCTGACACTGTGTCTGGGGCTGCATCAGAAGGTAAGGAAACAAAGCAGAAGGAACTGGCGAGAGATTAATTGGCCAGCCATACGTGTGGGGTGTGTGAGACATTTATCCTTTCAGCCAAAGCGGGAGCAGCCTCAACAGATGGCTAGTCCCTGGTGATGCGATGCAGATCTTAAACAGGCCTAGCTAAATGTTCTGGTGTAATTCTTCCTCTGGGGACAAGGAAAGGGCTGTGAGCATCGGTATGAGTTATATCCTCTTGATGGGCACTAAAGCAGGAATAAGCTGAAACTTCACCACCGCCACACCTGCGTTTCTTGGGATTTGAAATGAACCCCATGCTCACTGCGCTGGGAAGGATCATAAACGTTCGGAATTGAATTTGGCAGACACGCACTTGATCACAGGTGTGTGTTTTAGGATGAGCTGTAAATGGAAATCAGGTGGCACAGAGGAGGAAACCGTTTAATCCAGAGCTGTGATAAATAAGTGGCGCTTTCACTCTCAGCAAACGGGGTTTCCACAAGGAGCAAATAATTGTCTCCGTGCTGTGCTGGGGAATTCCCTAGAATTTATTTGACCCACCACGGAGGGTTTCTTTCTAGCTGGGCTAGATCAGATGCAGCAAAGTGGTTCGTACATTGCATTATCAAAAGTTATTTTCCCCAATAGAGTCTCCATGTTCAAGGTCAATATTCCCTGAATATGAGATTGTAAGGAGAAAAAAATGGGGCAACCATCTCCTTCATCCACATTTTCCAAGGGATGCTGAAACAGGATCTTTTGGATCTTCTCATAATAGGAAGGAAGAGATCAAGAAGAAATCAGGTTTCTTCCATTCTTTATTCCAAGCCCTGTTTCTCAGCACTCTCTCTGTTTGTGACAGAGAGAAAAGATGGAGGTGAGGACCAAAGTATATAGCAAAGAGCAGATACCCCATATTTATATTTAACTCTCACTTACTTTTCGGAGTATAAGACGCACCTTAGTTTTTGGGGAGGAAAAGAAGAAAAAAGTTGATTGGCGGGTGGATTGTGCTCGGGGAATACCCCCAATCAGCTGTTCTCAGAGGTGAATTTTAGCAACAGGTTAGTTGGTTGTGAGCTCTGCCCCTTGCTTTTTTTTTCTGCCTCTGAAACCTCCATTTCAAAGGCTTTTTTTCTGAAGCTCCGAGAGGCTTTGTTTCTGAAGCTCCGTTTCAGAGGGCTTTTTTTTCTGCCTCTGAAACCTCCGTTTGAGAGGCTGGGCGGGGCTACATTCGGAGTATAAGACCCACCCAGATTTTCACCCTCTTTTTTTGGGGGGAAAAGGTGCATCTTATACTCCGAAAAATACAGTAATTACTCTTCTGGTGGAGTTACAAGGACTGAAGATATTATTTATGGGAGGGGTTTTCAAACTTGCACAGAACCTGTTAGTTAAAAAAAAAAAAATCTCCCTGATCAAAAGACAAAGTACAAGTGATAGAAAATTAGCTGGATTTGAGTGAGTTTGCTTTTGGGTTGTTTCCCCCCCCCCCCCTTAGTGAAACACAGCTTGAAAAACTCGGATGTGTATATTTGTTTTGTCGTTCTGTGTCAACAAACGCTCCAGGCAGAGTGCAGAAAATCTGCATTCACCAATACAGAAAATCAGAACAGTGGCAGGGCTTCAGGTTTGCTTGTCCAGAATTTGAAGCGATAGCATCGACAGCCTGTGGCTACGCGCGAAAGCAGGGTCTCTAATGTTGAACAACAAAATCGGCATTATCTTGATCTTGAAATCGTTCCTTTTGAAGAGCAGGCTTTGAAAAGGAGATGAGGTAGAATGGAACGAAGTACACTGTTAGTCCTAAAAAGCAAAACAAAGCACAATAAGTACATATTATCTCTGATTAGGACATCTAGAGGATTAAAAAAAACAGACTCAACATTTCGGTAGTGACCACTTCTCTGAATTTTTTCCCTCCCTTTCCCTCTCATTTTTGCATCGGTCTTTAAGGAGGGATTGGGTGAATCCATAGAGGAAAGCTCTCCCTGCACCTGTTTTTGTAGCTTCAGAATCTAAAGAGGGAAGAGGTGGCTGACCAGCAAATGCCTGGTTGCTGGGGCTGGGGCTCTCATGCTCTCCTTGAGGACTTCACAGAGGCCTCCAGCTGGCTGCTGTGAGACTCCTGATGCCAGATTATATGAGTGTGTGACAACCTACAATATCTCTTTCCTTGCAACCGCTTCTCTTTGCTGCAGCCTTTGGTGGAATCTGCCCAATAGGAAGCAGTGGAATAGATTTCTTCCTCTTGAGCCTGAGGGTGAAGAAGGAAAGAGCCACCACGAAGAGGGGATAGTCCAGTGATGGCTAACCTTTTCGTCGCCGAGTGCCGAAAGTGCGCGCACGCACACCCATAATACAATGCACGGGCAACCCCCTGTGTGCCCCGCCCCCTGCGCGTGACCCCCGTGCACACCCCACTCCCGCGCATGTGCGCACGACACCCCCATGTGCTCCGCCCACTGCACATGCACGGGCGACACCCCCCCCA
>QLTV01009056.1:243864-257166 GCA_003457575.1 Thermophis baileyi
TGGACACACAAGGAATTTGTCTTGGTGCATATGCTCTCAGTGTACATAAAAAGACAAGATACATTCGTCAAGAATCATGAGGTACAAAACTTAATGATAGTCATAGGGTACAAATAAACATTCAGGAAACAATCAATATCAATAGGGGTTTCATCTGACAGCCGATGGCTTATCTCTGGTGACTTCCTTTATTACCCCATCCCCAATCTAATATAGCAGCCTTGTTGATTTCTAGTGGTCAAGCAGACAACCTGCTTTTCCACTAAGATTGTCTTCGCTGCTTATTTACTGCATTACGGTCTCCCACCCGGTTACTCAACCAGGTTTAGCCTCTTCGGTCAACCATGATTGCCCCATGCTGAGTAAGAGGAAAGAAAAGTACTTTTTTGTTCTAGCGGTGCTGCTGTAGGCATTGGTCAAAATCTGAGGAGGTTGGTCAGGGCTGATAAAAACTACCCTTAGTCTGGTCTCAATAGAAGAGAATGTTTGTAGCTCAGGGTTGAAATGAGGGGTCCTTGGTGCTCTCTGAGCTTGCTTGTTCTCTTGCAAATGTTTCATTACTCTAGAAATAGCACAAGAGTAGAATAGAATAGAATAGAATAGAATAGAATAGAATAGAATAGAATAGAATAGAATAGAATAGAATAGAATAATAGAAGAAAGCATTATATACCACTTCACAGTACTTTACAGCCCTCTCTAAGCGCTTTACAGAGTCAGCCTATTGCCCCCAACAATCTAGGTCCTCATTTTACCGACCTCGGAAGGATGAAACGCTGAGTCAACCTGGAGCCTGGTGAGATTCGAACTGCCAAATTGCAGGCAGCCAGCAGTCAGCAGAAATAGCCTGCAGTACTGCACTTTAACCACTGCGCCACCATGGCTCTTACCGTGATGTTACCTAGTTAGGGTAATGAAACGTTTGCAAGAAAACAAGCAAGCTCAGAGAGCACCAAGGACCCCTCATTAGCCTGGTCTGTTTTCTCCAGTCCCACTTACTGTCAGAGTTCCAAATAGCATCTAAAATAAAATCAGAGTCTGAGGCAAAGCATTCCTCAAAGTTCCAATTTATTAACAGAGCCATGTTGGCACGGCTGGGAGAAACCCGAATCTGACGCTCCCAGGGTTTCTCCACCCAGTTGAAAGATCAAGCCCTTTGTCCCCACACCCACAAGTTCATGATGTTAGCTAGTCTCCTTCTGTCGAGGTGTCAGTTACTCCCCTCATCTTCCGGGCAGGTGCTGGACAAAGGATGACCTTGAGAATCTAAAGGAATTTGTTATGGCTACATGTCTACATCCCTCATGCAACAGCCCCTCCCAAATTCCCACAGCAAGAATACATTCTCAAACGTAAAGTGTGGCAGGCCAAAGTCTCTAATAAAATATGGCTTCGGCCTGACACTTACACTGTGAGCTCATTCTGAAGAAGGCCTTCTTGGAAACCCATTTGTGAATTACCCATTCCTGGTTAATCTTTCTTTCCTTTCCTGAATCCTAAAACCCAGCCGTCCATTAAGAGATGATCCATTCCTTAGTGTCACAATTTTGTCAAGAGCTACTTAAAGATCACTTGTTCCTTTCACCAGGCTTCTTTGTAAAACAAGTGTGCAGCTTTGACTCAAGGCTCCCTTCGGCATCACTCAGTTGAAGCGTCTCTAAGGAAGCTTAACCCTTTGATGCCTCTCTACTTCTTTTCCTGTCTTCCACAGGGTTCGGGAGAGAGTTACTTGGAGAGAACAGAGCGCTTATATCTCCAGATGTGCTCAACGAGAGAAAAGGTGAGGCACCCTGGCATCCACCCTCCTGCCTGCAACCCTGCAGAAGTGTCGGGACCCAGTGCAAATCTGGTTTGCAATACAAGTAGTCCTCGATTTATGACCGGTCGCTTAGCAACTGGTCAAATGTCCCGCAGGCCTCCCCGGGAACAGTTACAGCAGAACTGGATCACGCACACACAGAAGTCACATGACTGTATTGCAGGCAATCAGCTGTTCGCAGTGTCCTGCAACCACGTTTCCACATTTCGTGGCATTTTTGCTGAAAATTGGCATTTCTGTCGTCTTGTCGGCAAGATCCCAGTCCTGCAGGATTCATTTAATGACCGCCACACAAAGATCGCAACATTGGGTCAGTCATTGGGACCGACCTGATTTACGACCGTAATGGGCAGGCTCCATTACGGTTGTAAGTTGAGGACTACTTGTATCTGTCACGAAAGAGCACTCAAGTACATTTGGGAAAAGTCATTCATCTTAACATACGCTTTGGCAGAATTTCCTCACCTGTTTTGTTGCCCTTACAGATACCAAAACACCTGAGGCGAGAAAAGTCGTAAAATGGAACAAACTCACTTAAGAAATTTCTCATTTAGCAACATAAATTTTGGGCTCAATTGTGGTCGTAAGTTGAGGACTTCCTGTATAAACAATTGCTTTTTCTCCCCTCGACCACACAAGCGAAGGCATTTTTTTAACCATTAAAAGTCTGGTAATTTTCTTGGCCTTAAAATAGCAAAATTGACCCAATTCTTCCAGGTCTCAATCCTACCGCTGGTAAGTCACTCCTTTGCCATCTCATTAACTTTAAGATGGATGGATGGACTTCAAAGCCCAGAATTCCCCAGAATTTTGAGAATTGAAAGTCCGCCCATCTTAAAGTTGCTGAGATGCAGAAGGACCAAGGTAGGTGGTAGGTAGGCAGGTTCCCTTGTGCCCCCTTTCCAGATTCTTATCGTGGTTTGTTCTCTCGTCATAGAATTTGAATGGCGACCAAGAGCAACTGAAAATTCAGGTGACAGAACTGGAGGAGGAAGTCAACACCCTGCGGAAGATCAACAAGAGTCTCTTCGACTTCTCCAGCTCTATCATCACCTCAACCAAATAGAACAGCTTCTGGAGCTTGGCTAGAGGTGGAAGGAGAGACAAGCCAGTCGGGATTCATCTTGGACACAGCCATTTCCTCCATGACAACGTTTGATGGGAACTTATACGGTTGCAGAGATACCCTCTCGAAACCATGTCTAACTGCAGGGCTGGACATGGAAGTCTCTAGCGTCTAGGTGTTTTGGGTGGAGCCCTACCTCCCCCCAAAAAATATCTTGATGGGTAACAGCACACAATATGGAAGGAGAATAACACAGCAGGGGGAAAAGATGCCCCCTTTTCTTTTACAGTGCAGCTTCCTTCCATCCTACAAGGTCCTTTCATTCCTCAAACAGAACCAACTGTAGATGGTTCTTCAAGATGCCATTGTCCCCTTTTCTCCAGTCGGAAATCACGTGGCTGCTTTAGAACTCCTCTTGTACTTGAGAACTTCTGGGGATTGAAGACCACCATGGGCTTCGAATGCATCGCACTCAGTAGGTGGAACTGCCCTCATTGTAATTGGCTAGGGAGAGGGACAATTGACCAGCATGAAGAATGACCCGTGTAGCTGGACTGAGCACAGAGATCTTGCTGGGGGGGGGGGAATAGAGCGAGGAGGAAGATCATATTTCATCATTTTTTCCTCATTTGGAAAGGGTGGAGAAACCTCCCCTGCAAGGGCAACCTGGCATGATAAGAAAAAAACAACCATCTTTTTTACAGTCACAGGCCAGCAAAAAAAAAAGGGGGGGGGGTCTTTTTAACTGACCTGCATTGTGGACTTTTTGTCTGGTCCATCATTCTACCAACATGCTCAGATCTTTAGCCAACCGGATGTCTAGTTAGGCTTCTTTCAAGACAGCTCCTTTGGCTTCTGTACGGTTGCAGGTTTCAGCACCAACCTCAGGGTGCATTTGCCATGTAGCAGATTTACTTTCATTGGGTTATCTTGTTTAATTCTCTTTCTTTAGAGAAAAATACCCCCTCTGGTTCTGTCTTCAGCCAAATTGCTCTTTGTTGTATTACACTTTTTTAAAAAAAAACCATCACCAAAACAAAAACTGTTAACACAAGTGTTTGATTTCCCCCCACACCCCATCCCCTTTAATGTTATTGTCTGTCTCCTAGCAAATGGCCCTACTATTGTGCAGAAGTGGTATTCACCCGGTTCGGACAGTTTCTGGCGAACCGGTAGTGGCCATTTTGACCAGTTCGGAGAACCGGCAAATACCACCTCTGGTTGGCCCCGCCTTCCCGCCCCCACCGTTCCCTGTCCTATATTCCCTTTTTTTTTTTAGCTCCTCTGATTGCACAGCAGAGCTCCCTTTTTTTTTTTAGCTCAGCTGATTCGCGCGGCAGAGCGGATTGCTGCGCCTCAGCTGAGCTAAACAACAGCTCTGCTCACCAGCGCTGACACCGAGGGCGGTCTTTGAGTGCTGCCACATTTTCAAGCAGCGTGTGCGAGTCATGCGCATGCGTGGAAGGTTTTGTGCATGCGCGGACGAGGCTCGTGCGAGCGAAGCGAGCGCTCACATTTTTGGTGCTGCTGGGCGAACCGGTAGGTAAATTATGTGACTCCCACCCCTGCTACTGTGTCCTGTTTGGGAGATTTCCAGAGCATCTGCTGAACACCAGTGGAAAGGAGGATGCTGGGCTTAAGTAGAATGACAATTAAGTGAAATGTTCACCTTCAGGAACAGTCCATCTCAGAACACCAATTGCAAGGCACAAATAAAAGGAGTGTGGCTGTTCAGCCCTGTTTATCGAGGTGGGTAATTCTGGATGGCGATAATTGATCCAGCGAGCTGATTTTTGTGATCTTATTAATGGGGCCTAAAACGAGAGCAAACAATGTAGGTCACATGTTCAGGAGCAGCATTGCTCCATGGAGAAAGAGCAAAATCACTTTTCTTTACCGTATGGCCTGTTGCTGAATTTTCCCAGCAACATCTGGCTGGAAAGAAGTTGGGTCCTGCCAAGCACGAACTGCATCCATAAATCGTTGCCCAAGAACAATTGGCTTTATTTTATTTTATTTTATTTTTTGCAAACTGAAGAAAAGGCAGGGATTTCTCTTAATTGCATAGAAAGTGAAATCAGCTTTGATGCTCTGCGTGGGAGGGAGACGAGAAGCAGAAAATTGTCCTTAGCAAGCCCTTGGTGGGGGGGGGGGAACCCCTGGTCCTCAGCTTGTTTCTCCCAGATGATGACTTTACCCTTTTCAAGGCTCAATTGCCCCAAATTGGCAGCCTGCGATATTGACGGAGACATCTGGCATAAGGAAGGCAACATAATTCCATTTGTTTTGAACTGCAGCTATTCGTTCTGCTTAGCAGGGCCAGCTTTCTTGTCCCCTTCATTTCCTAGCCATGCATAAAAGAAGTCTAGGCCTCCGTAGGAGACAAGAAGCTCTCCTTTTGGAGCAGGGAATGAAACCCCCACAGCTCTTGGTCAAGACAGCAGGGTCCCTTTTTCAGTCGTAGCCTCCTGTTTCCCCCCCCCCTTCCCACCCCAGTGCCACATTTTTATTTTATCAAGGCAGGGAATTTAGTGTCGTGACTCTGTTAGATCCTGGTTCAGAGGAGGAGGAGAAATTGGAACCGGAATCCGAAGCGGAGGACACAGTCATCTCCAAACGAGAGTCGAGAGTCCAAGGGCTGAGGACGAGGCAGTCCCAGAGCCATCTGGCAGTGGGCTGGGGCGGGGGCGGCTGACATGATGGAGGTGGGTCATTTGTGACTGCAATAAGTGAGCCATAAACACCCTCCTTAACCTCTGCCTTGCCAGCATGACTTGGGTCAGAAGACTGGGAATGGGACTCGCCGCAGGACAACTCACCACGGGATAACACTGCGGGACAATTTAACGATTCTATTTAATTATTTTAAATAAAATAAAAATTATTTTAATTTTTGCCGTTCACCTCTGTCCCTTCTTTTGCATCCTTTCTTTAATGATTCTATTCCACCATTTCTTTGATATTAGTGTAACTCTTGTCCCGCAATGAGTTATCCTGCAGCGAGATGGCTGTGGCGAGTTGGCCGCGGCGAACTGTCACAGACTCCAGAAGACTTAACAGGCAGCTAAGAATCCCATCTCTTGCCTTCCATTTTTAATGGAATGATGGAACCAGCATTTTCACTTCGGGTTTCTGTGAGAATTCTGCAGCATCACTTTGTCAGAACCAGGAATGTTGGAAGCCGCCATGTATCTGACAGGGCAATTTGTTTGCCTTGTGTCTTGAGAAACCAACGGTGACCCTGACTCAGAATTCCTGCTTCTTCTCCCCCCTCCCCCCTTCCTTTAGGATATTCTACATGCAAAGCATGCACCCTTTGCAAGCTCTGTCTTTATGGAAATATTAGAATGCTGCCTTAGAGCTCTTCAAACTATTTACCCAGGTAGCTCGGTGTTATTCACGTGTCTTGCAGTAGTAGGTCCGAGATGGAGAGAGAAATTTCTTCTCGATCGTTACAATGCCTTTTAAGAAACCCGGAGATTGACTCTCGCCAATCACAGAGCATGATCTTCCTCCTCCCACCTATTTTGCTTTACTTCCTGTGAAAATCAGTGCTCCCTTTTAATTTGATTCTTCTGGATATTCCTGTTTTCAACTTTGGGGTCCTCTTATTTCTCTTAACTCCTTGAATATTTTTTTTTTAGCACATTGATTGGGGGAGGAAGGCATCGGCAACATTAACATGGCTAATGTGTGAAAACTCCATGTTTAGAGGCAGTATACCCCCTGAATATTGGTTGTTTGAAGACAGCTAGGTCATTTTCTTAATAGACCTTCTAGAAAGGTCTATGTTGAAAAAATATGAGGGGCTCGATGAAGGATAATGACCCTTTAATTTGGGCCCATTTGGGGATAGCAGTTACTCTCTCAAGGTTGCCATAGAAAGGGGGTTTTCTGGTTTTATAATTATTGGGGGGAGGTTCTGGCCACTCCCAAAATACAGTTAACACCAGGGAAGTCCGTTTCCACCCATTCCAAGTTTATTTTTTGATAGAAGGGAATATTTGAAGTTCAGGGTTGAACTGGGGTCCTCCGTGCTCTCTCAGCTTGTTTTCTTCCTTTCATTACCAAACTAGGTAGTGTCATCAGGTGGGTGAGTGGATAAATAGATAGGTGGATAGATTTAGTCTGTAAGGTTTATGCTGAAAGAAACCGGATTCGAAGCAGGGGACCCAAATTCTAGTTTCTTCTTTGGAGTCAGAAGTGTCAGGCACAAGCAACCAGAACTACTTGTGAATAGTCTCAAGCAGAAGTTTCATTGATAGTCACTTGTGTTACAAGAATCTCTCCAGATTGACTGCATTCCCTTGGGAAGGGCATAAGGGAAGGGAATAAGGCTTTATTTTATTTTGCAAAATTTGTATGCCGCCCAACTCCCGAAGGACTCTTCAAGCCGGCTTCAAGGATTCTGGGGAGGTCCGGCCTCTGCTGCAGCTTTCTGCAGCGCAAGGACTCTAAGCTCGGCCCGCTCTTAACTCCTCCCTCCAGTCTAGCTGGAGATTTCACCAGAAGAAGACAGCTAGGTGACCTTGGACCCGTCACTCAGCCCAAATCGCTTTTTTTAAAAAAAGAAAAAAGAACTTTGTTGCATCATGCATGGATACGCTTGACGGTAAGAACAAACAAGTGCGGCTGGCATCACACAGCTAAGCAGGACAAACACTAAGAAAGCCTTTCTCTCAGGTAAATGTAATCATGAACCACGGCTAACCCTTTTTTTAAAAAAAAAAAATTCTAAGACGCTGTTGGACTCGGAGAGGTCCTTGAAAGTAAAGATGATGCCTGAAGCATTTACTCTGCTTTGCACTTTCAAAATGAGATCTGAACAAGGGTTACTGAGGTGGCAGGAATATCCATGACACCTCGGCCTATCCTACTGAGTAGGCTCCCCCGTGCAGGAATATAGAAGGAGGGAGCGGAGATGACATACTTGCTACTATCACTAAGAACCAGACTTCTCTCAAAATCCTCTCCTTCTGCAAGCAGAAAGTGAGGGGACAGTGGTATCCCCTGGGAAAGGAGGGGACATGATGTGTAGCCCAAGGGAAAAGAGGAAGATGAGGAAAGAATAGGGATAGTCTGAGGTGAGGGAAGCCCACCTTAAAAAGCAAGGAAATCAGATCTCTGTAAGGAGAAGAAAGGAATGCAAAAGGTAGTTATTGCAGTCCAACTTCTAACAAAGAACAAGAGTTAAAAACAGGCTACTTCTGACTGCCGGCTGACTGCAGTTTGGCAGTTCGAGTCTCACCAGGCTCAAGGTTGACTCAGCCTTCCATCCTTCTGAGGTGGGTAAAATGAGGAGCCAGATTGTTGGGGGCAATATGCTAACTCTGTAAACCGCTTAGAGAGGGCTGTAAAAGCACTATGAAGCGGTATATAAGTCTAAGTGCTATTGCTATTGGGCAGAGGGCAGAGGCTGCCTCAGACAAGAGATCTGGTGGGGCTTAAGCGGTTATTGTGAAGGAAGGTAGAACTAATCTTGTAAACGGAAGGAATAAGCAAGAGTTAAGGGGCATTTGCAGAAATGGAAGCAAGGAAAAGAAACTTAAGCCTACCTTGATTTGTTTGGGACAGTATTTCTCAACCTTGGCCACTTTAGGAGGGGTGGACTTCAACTCCCAGAATTCCCCAGCCAGCAAAGTCCACCCCTTTTAAAGTTAACAAGGCTGAGAAACTGATTTAGGATAAAGTGAGATAGAAACTGGGCTAGGCAGCCTCTGAACAATTCCACCACCCACAAGGAATTGTGTTCCCTGACACACCCAGATAGCTCCTCAGCCGCACTTTTAAGGCAAAGCAGCAGAGCTGTCCAGATTACAGCCCCAAAGGAAAACCCGTTTGATTTAAAGTGTCGTTTAATAACCCAAAATGTCTCAGCCGCAAGCCCTGCTTGAAAGCCAAGATCTTTAGATAATGCTTTTAGCTTAATAACTGTCGCTTCTCCTTTGTTGTGTGTTCCGTCTAGGAGCTGGTGTGGGAGGTTCTTTAACATCTATATAAAATATAAGTCCAGATACCCTGGATTCGAAATGGCCAAAGAAGCAAACTTTTAAAAGTGATGGTCTAGCACAGTGTTTATCAACCTTGGCAACTTTAAGAGGGTGGGCATGAACTCCCAGAATTCCCCCGGGAGTCAGGTTGGTGGGGGAATTCTGGGAATTGAAGCCCACGCCTCTTAAAGCTGCCAAGAGAAACACTCCTCTAGCAAAAAAACAAAAAAAAAACAAAAGCCTTATCCATCTTCAGATCTGTGCAAATAGCAGAGTCATAATCTGGTTTGGTTGGAAGGAACTCTAGAGGTCATCTAGTCCAACTCTCTGCCAGTGTAGCCATCCATTACTATAATATTTCTGGTAGAAGGCTGTCCAGCCTCGATTTAAATCTTTCCAGCGGAGGAATATCTGCATCTCCCAAAACTGTCTGTTTCATTACAGATAGTTCTCGGCTTCCTGACCACAATTGAACCCCAAATTTCCATTGCTAAGCAAGACTGCTGTTAAGTGAGTTTTGCTCCTTTTTATGATCTTTCTTGTCACAGTTGTTAAGTGAATCACTGGTAGTTGTTAAGTTAGTAAGATGGTTGCTAAGTGAATCTGGCTTCCACATTGAATTTGCTTGTCAGACGATCACAAAAGGTGATCACACGACTCCAGGACACTGCAACCACAATAAAAACATGCCAGTTGCCAATCATCCGACTTTTGATCACGTGACCAAGGAGATGCTGCAACAATCACAAGTCACTTTTTCAGTGCCGTTGTAACTTCACACAGTCCCTAAACAAATGGTTGTAAACCGAAGACTTCCTCTATTAAACAACTCTTTAAGTTTTAGGAATTTTTTTCCTGATGTCCAATCTATCTATTTCCTTATGCAGTAAATTGAAACATCCTGCTTCTTTTCTTTGTCTTCTGGAACAACTCTGAATGATTTTGCCCTGTCTGCTACATGATAGACACTTGAAGACAGCTGTCCTATTTCTCCGCAGTCTTCTCTTCTTCTGGACTAAACATCAGCCTATATATTGGTTTGCACCAATTCCCTGCTGTAATCTCTAAAGTCTGGGTTTCACAATCTGTACCCTAGATCTGAAAACAGCCAGTCCACAGCAGGGAGAGAATACTGGCACACGTATTCCTTGAGATTTAGCAGGACAAGTTTCTTTGGGCAGCATGCAATTCACCTGCAAAGGAATACCCTTCTCATAGAGCTGAGGGACGGAAAGCTACTGTATTGCCTTTCCAACCAGCATGTTAGCTTCCTGAGAGGCATGAAGCTGGACATTGATTTAGTTTAGGAGTTGATGGACATGGAGGGCAGCAGAGAGTTAAAATCTCTCTCTCTCTCTCTCTCTCCCCCCCCCCTCTCAACTGATATACAAGAGCTGCACTTTAAAAGGGCATGTGTATCAGAGAGAGAAGAGAGAAGAGAAAGAATACAGATGAAAACTAGATGGCAGCAGACATAAAGCTACAAATCTTTGCTGCCAACTACTGGTCATGTATATGTTTGCAGCCCTAGCACTGTCAAAATAATTACCCAGTGAGTTTTCCGTATCATTTTGCAGGTGTGTAAGGATTAACCTGATTGTTGCAACCTTGATCTGGTAGCTGGGGTTTAGGTGTGTGGTTTGTGTGTGCTGGTAATGGTTGTTTATTTACCTGTTGCATTTTGGAGATGACTTATCCGTGGCTTATCATCCTTTGTGGATATTTATGTCCTTGTGGGGCTGGAGTAGGCACATCGGTGGGAGCAAGGAGAGGCAAATTATGAAACATATAGCATATCATGAATCACAAATCAGAATGGAAGAACAAAGGTGAAGTTTACACTTTGGTATCACTCTGTACACATCATTTTGGCACGGTGGTTTGCTGTAGATGCCAGATAAGGTGGAGAGGATTCTAAAAAGTACGTGCAAAATTCACCCTGCCCAAGAGGTGTGAAAATCTGCAACATGGATGTAGAATTGCAGTCCAAGCCCCACCCTTTTGGCATGCAGAAAAAGAGCAGTGCTTGGCTTGTATCAACGCACAACTTGAAATTTTTGAAGATGTTCATTGCACCTACTGTAATGTTTTCTCCCTGCTGTGTGCAGAGAACTTTAGGCTAATTTGATGTGTTCCTCTTGGCAGTTAAGTGCAGCCACCAGGCTGTGAAATATTGCCATAATGCACTTGGTGTGCTTTCTGAAATGTTTGGCTTGCAAGTTAATATTGGGCAGGTCATAACTCCAAACAGCAAGTTGGGGGCTTTTCAGGTGTTCAGTTCAGAAGCTACTTGTTTGAATCCAACAAGTAGCTTGTTGAATCCATTTACCAGCCGAAATTAATACAGGTAACCCGCAATTTACAGCTATTAATTGGGATCAGAATTTCCATTGCTAAGTAAGGCAACTGTTAGGTGAGTCAAAGAAGCAGTGCTAGATTGGAAGATATGGAAAGACCTGGCCGAAACAGTCACCAACAGTCAGACACAACTGAACAGATCTTTTTCCATCATTGTTAAGCTAATCATTGCAGTTGCGAAGTGAATCATGCGGTCATTAAGTGAATCCGGCTAGATCATCCATTGGGATTAGGGAAAGCAGCGCTATTCATATATTCATATATGTCTAGTCTAGAGGTATGTCTAGTCTAGTGAAAAGAAGGACTAGGTGAGACATGATAGCAGTGTTCCAATATTTGAGGGATTGTCACAAAGAAGAGTGGGTCAACCTATTTTCCAAAGCACCAGAAGGCCAAGACAAGAAACAATGGTTGGAAACTAACCAAGAGAACAGCAACCTAGAACTAAGGAGAAATTTCCTGACAGTGAGAACAATCAACCAGTGGAACGGCTTGCCTTCAGACGTTGTGGGTGCTCTGTCACTGGAGGCTTTTTAGAAGAGACTGGACAGCCATTTGTCTGAAATGGTATAGGGTCTCCTGCTTGAGCAAGGGGTTGGACTAGAAGATCTCCAAGGTCCCTTCCAACTCTGCCCATGTTCTATGTTCTATATCTTAAGAATTGCATTCCTTTATGTATTACCTATAGAGGTAGCCACAGGTTAACGACAGATGGGATTATAGCAAGCACTGACCAGAAGTGGAGCCAGAAGTGACTTAGGAGCCTCATTTTGTTTTGGACTTTTTTTTTTTTTGCTCTCTTATTTATTTAAGAAAATTTATATTGCCGCCTACTCGCACATGGCAACTCAAGGTGGCTTACAACACCTCTCATTTATTTATCTCCACTGAGCAGCATTGCAATGTTTTGCGGTAGCTGCAGAACTGAATTCTTTATCTGCAGAGCATGGTGAAAATTAGATATAGGAGTACATGAAACTAAACCCATGGCTCCAAATATTGTAGCGGCCAGATTTCAAGCTATTGATCTGAGCTTTTAAACTTTCCCCCTTTCTCTTGGACGTTTCTCAGAACACACAGCTCCTATCAACAGGAGTTCAACTGACAATGTCCGCACACTTCCAACCTAGATCTCTGCAAATAAAATTTGTCATTTATGACAGTGATAAACTGTACTTGCAGATTATTTCTCCAAGTCATGAAACGAGATACAGTTAAAAAAGGAAAGCATGAAAAAAAAAATATCCAAAATGCAAGGATCTCTACTGATCTTTTCATCCATGATGCTTATTGTAGTGATAGCAATAGCAATAGCACTTAGACTTATATACCGCTTTACAGTGCTTTACAGCCCTCTCTAAGCGGTTCACAGAGTCAGCATATTGCCCCCAACAATCTGGCTCCTCATTTTACCCACCTCGGAAGGATGGAAGGCTGAGTCAACCTTGAGCCGGTGAGATTTGAACTGCCGAACTGCAGCTAGCAGTCAGCTGAAGTAGCCTGCAGTACTGCACTCTGCGCCACCTCGGCTCTCTCACAGCTATGTTCGTAAGACGGTTTTAATCAGATCAGGCACAAACCTAGCAGTGGCATTCTTGTAAGCTTGGTTAGGTTTTAAACTTGCCTTTGTTTTCTGGTGCCAATATTTATATGAACCCAAGTAATTTGATTAATTCAATGCAAGATTTCAATCAAGTTAGTAACCAAAATGGGATGCGAACACAGGGAGGATTAATGCATTCAGCCCTTTTCAAGTTTGTGTCTGATCCCAGAGAGACCCAGTTCACCAGCTGAAAGGTAAAGCAGCCTGCTGGACCATCTGATCCTATAATTTAACTATAGGGCCAAGGTGGAGCTCTCCTAACATCATGTATACGATTTAGAACAGTGATGGCGAACCTTTTTCCCCTCAGGTGCCGAAAGCGCAAGCGCGCGCGCTATCGTGTACTCATGCCCACACCCATAATTCAATGCCCCCCATGCGCCCCGCCCCCACGCGCATGTGCGCACGACCCCCACTCCATTTCCCGACTTCTGCTGGGCCCCGTAGGCCTGTTTTTCGCCCACCC
>QLTV01009056.1:269645-303063 GCA_003457575.1 Thermophis baileyi
CCGCGGGGGCCCCCCAGGCCCCAAAGCAGTGGTGAACTCCAATTTTTTTTTACTACCAGTTCTGTGGGCGTGGCTTGGTGGGCGTGGCTTGGTGGGCATGGAAGGGGAAGGATACTGCAAAATTCCCATTCCCTCCCCACTCCAGGGGAAGGATACTGGAAAATTCCCATTCCCTCCCCACTCCTGGGGCGAGGCTACTGCAAAAACTCCATTCCCACCCCACTCCAGGATACTGCAAAATCTCCATTCCCACCTCACTCTGGGGCCAGCCAGAGGTGGTATTTGCCAGTACTCTGAACTACTCAAAATTTCCGCTACCGGTTCTCCGAACTACTCAAAATTTCCACTACCGGTTCTCCAGACTCTGTCAGAACCTGCTGGATTTAGCAATAGCAATAGCACTTAGACTTATATACCGCTTTATAGTGCTTTTTACAGCCCTCTCTAAGTGGTTTACAGAGTTAGCATATTGCCCCCAACAATCTGGGTCCTCATTTTACCCACCTCAGAAGGATGGAAGGCTGAGTCAACCTTGAGCCGGTGAGATTTGAACCGCCGAACTGCAGCTAGCAGTCAGCTGAAGTAGCCTGCAGTGCTGCACTCTAACCACTGCGCCACCTCGGCTCAAGCCACAGGCAGCGAGATGGGGCAGGGGGAATAAAATAGTGGCTGCAGCTAACCAAATGAAGATCCACCTTTTTTGCACATGTACATATAGCCATCTTGACTTTTTTGACATGGACACATGTGGGTTGAATGACTTGCCTCCAGAAGTTGTGTGTGCTCCGACACTGGAAGTTTTTAAGAAGATGTTGGACAACCATTTGTCTGAAATGATATAGGGTCTCCTGCTTGAGCAGGGGGTTGGACTAGAAGATCTCCAAGGTCCCTTCCAACTCTGTTATTCTATTCTGTTCAGATGCTGAAGACTGTGAATTCTTCTCCCGCCTTAAGCATGAAAGCCGGTTGGGTGACTTTGGACCAATCACCAAGAGACTGTAAGTTCTAGTCCTGCCCGGGGCATGAAAACTGGCTGAATGTCTTTGAGCCAATCACCAGGAGATGGTGAGTTCTACTCCCGCCTTAGGGATGAAAGCCGCCTGGGTGACTTTGGGCCAATCACCAAGAGACGGTAAGTTCTAGTCCTGCCTGGGGCACGAAAACTGGCTGAGTGTCTTTGGGCCAATCACCAGGAGACTGTGAGTTCTACTCTCTCCTTATTCATGAAAGCTGACTGAATGACTTTGAGCCAATCACCAGGAGACTGTGAGTTCTACTCTCACCTTAGGCATGAAAGCCGACTGGATGACTTTGGACCAATCATCAAGAGACTGACTTCTACCTGCTGTGGGTATGTATGCCAGCTGGGCGACTGGACCAGTCCCTCTCTTCTCAGCCCAACCTACCTCACAGGGTTGTTGTTGTGGGGAAAACAGGAGGAGGAATGAGCATTAGGTATCTTCACTGTCTTCGACATGAATAATAAAGACTGGATAAAAATAAATAATAAGCATAATAAATAGCTCTATGAGCTTGGTTGAAAAAATGTTGGCCCAGGACCACCCATTCAGTTTCATGGGTCAGAAATTTGGGATTTGCTCCTCCCTCCAAAGTCAGTAGAGTTTTCCCTCTTTCTAATTTATTCTACCACCCTTGAGATGTTTAGGAACCTTTGAAAGGGCCTCTCCATTTCATCTCCACGACTTTTGGATCTCTGCCATCCCAATGTCTGAAAAACAATTTGGGATGCTTTCAAGGTAAACACCAGAAAGCTGAAATATGCTGTCCTTCATGGACATTAATTCTTCAAATGGCAATCGGTTCCCGCTAGCTTTTATTCGCCCGTGTTTAAATAAAACAGAATAGCTTTATACAAAAATAAAAGAGAATTTTTATGTAAAAATAAAAGGGGCTTACATCTAATAAAATTGATGAGTTCATGATAGATAGAAAAATAGACCAGGACCTCTAACAGCAAATGCCAAATGTGTTTATACCAGAGGTCTTCAAACTTGGCAACTTTAAGACTTGTGGACTTCAACTCCCAGAATTCTCCAGCCAGCTATGCCAAGTTTGGGGACCCCTGGTTTATACAAACACACAGCGAGAAGGAAACTCTAAAGGTCATCTAGTCCAGCTATTTGCTGACATAGGACACTTGCTGCCCCGGCCTTTGTGGTTGGTGGACATCCAAACTCTGGTTAAAGATCTTCAAGAAAAAAGAATCTCCTTAGATAATTATTCTCAGAAAACCTAAAAGCCATGGCAAGAAAGGAAATTCGTTATAGAGGTCATCCTTGAATTACAATCATTCATTTAGCAACCATTCAAAGTTACAATGGCACTGAAAAAAATTACTTGCAGTCCTCACACTAATGACCGTCACAGCATCCCCAGGATCATGTGATCAAAATTCAGGTGGTTAGCAACCTGTATTTACAAGGGTTACAGCATCTTAAGGTCATGTGAGCCACATATAGCAATAGCAATAGCACTTAGACTTATATACCGCTTCATAGTGCTTTTACAGCCCTCTCTAAGCGGTTTACAGAGTTAGCATATTGCCCCCAACAATCTGGGTCCTCATTTTACCCACCTCGGAAGGATGGAAGGCTGAGTCAACCTTGAGCCGGTGAGATTTGAACCGCCGAACTGCAGATAGCAGTCAGCTGAAGTAGCCTGCAGTGCTGCACTCTAACCACTGCGCCACCATATGTGACTTTCCCAGCTGTATATAACTTTCCCAGCCTCCCAATAAAATTAGGCGTGATTCACTTAACAACCACTGTGCTTAGCATCAGAAATGTTTTTTACCAATTGTGGCTGTAAGTTGAGAACTACCTGTATATTACAGGACATCACCATCACCTCTTCTATCTGTAGCAGACGGTGATAAAGGATGCTAAATAGCTTTTATCCTTCCTCCTATAGGCTGCAATTTATTTTCCTCCCTTTTCTTCATCTAATGCAAAGATTTAAGATTGGCGTGCATGAAAGCATGTGGAAGGAAAGATGTAACCTAAAGATAATAAGTAAAGGAATGTAAAAATTTGGCAAAATGTATGAAACTCAAGCACAAGAAAAATAATAATACATTAGCAGAAGGTAAAGGAATGCTGTGGATATAATTTATTTGGACTTCAGTAAAGCATTTGATAAAGTAGACCATGTAGCTGCTCCGACTCTGTGGAACCAACTTCCCCCCCCCGAGATCCGTACTACCCCCACCTTACTGGCTTTTCGTAAAGCCGTTAAGACCTAGCTTTTCCGGCAGGCCTGAGGCCAATAATGGACTGATTGGCCCATGTATGTTTGTGTGAATGTTTTATTTTAATATTGATGTATTTTTAAATTGTTTCTATTGCTGTCTTTTTTATTTACTGTGAGCCGCCCAGAGTCCTTCGGGAGTTGGGCGGCATACAAATTTTGCTAATAAATAAATAAAATAAATAAACTACAGCCCACGGGCCGGATACGGCCCACTGAAGCCATTAATCCGGCCCGTGCAGGATCGCGAGGCTGCCCCACCCACTCTAGCTTCAATTGCTAGCTTTCTTTAGTTCAGAAGCAGCCACCTGGGCGGGGGGGGGGGGGGGGGGCTTTTAAAAGTGAGGTTTTTCTTCCTATTCTACTGCAAGTGCAACTTTGGGAGCGTTGTTTCTCTGCGTGTGTTTACTAAGGTTGGTGAACATTTTGCTAAGGATCTTTCCCACTCTGGCTTCCGTGCTCAATTGCTAGCTTTCTTTAGTTCAGAAGCAGCCACATGGGGGAAGAGGAGGCTGGGGGAAGGGGTTTTTTGTTGTTGTTTCATTGCCTGTGTTCCGGGACCTAAATTGATTAACTGTGTAATTACCAGAGTATGCCTATTTAACTTAAAAGTTTTTCTTTTCATTCTCTGTCACCCCTCCAATTCTAAATGAAAGTTGAGGTGGACCTGTCCTTTCTGATCAGTCCTCCTGATTTGGCCTCTTTTAGATTTAATTAGCATTAAGGTATTGCCTGTAACATTTACTTTATATGTAATATTTACCTTTTAAAGCAGATTGGTGTGTGTATGTGAGAGCGCAAATCGGTGGGGGTTGTGTTTGGCTACAGACAATCTCAATGGGGTTTATATAATTTGAAATCTGTTCGTTTTAAATAAAGTAAGAAATGCAGATTAATATTGCTGGAAGTAGTAACAAAAGATAATTCCATAAGTTAAATGCATCAGAAATCAATTTACAATACATAAGATAAGGATATATGGTGCATTCAGAGAAATGCAATGCTAATGGATTTTAGAGTGATCCTCTTTCCCAAATCTTGGGGGTTTTAGTTGCAGTCTTAATTGGTGCAGTTCTCAGTCTGGTTTATTGTGTGGTCTTCTGAAACATATAATCAGGAGTTATTTTGAAGGAAATCCTGTTTGTTTTATTCTTTTTTTAATGGCCTATTTTAAAAAGCCTGAAGCTGCTGTTGTACTGAAATTAGGCAAGTGGCAAGAAAGTGTGTGCTCTTTTTCCCTTTGAGGGGGGGACTTATTAAATAAATAGATGTGCTTGGGTTCAGCAAGTACAGCTTAGGAAGGAAAAGGCAAAATGGACTGCTAAACTGGCCACGCCCACCCAGTCACATGGCCACCTAGCCATGCCCACTTAGCCACACCCACCCAGTCACATGGCCACCTAGCCATGCCCACCTAGCCAGTCCGGCCCCCCAACAGTCTGAGGGACCATGAATTGGCCCCCTGTTTAAAAAGTTTGAGGACCCCTGAAGTAGACCATAACCTACTACTTGATAAGATCGAAAAATGTGGGTTGGGCAGCATCAGGGGTGAAATTCAGCAGGTTCTGACAGGTTCTGGAGAACCGGTAGCAGAAATTTTGAGTAGTTCGGAGAACCGGCAAATAACACCTCTAGCTGGCCCCAGAGTGGGGTGGGAATGGAGATTTTGCAGTATCCTTCCCCTGGAGTGGGGTGGGAATGGAGATTTTGCAGTATCCTTCCCCTGCCACGCCCCTCCAAGCCACGCCCACAGAACTGGTAGGGAAAATTTTTGAATTTCACCCCTGGACAGCATCACTACTAGATGGATTCGTAACTGGCTGACCAACCTCATTCAACATATAGTCCGCAATGGAACTGCATCTACATGGAGTATACAATGTTGTACCCCAATTGTATAGGACCAGTACTCTTCAACATCACCAATGATTTGGAGGGGATAGATGGAGAAATTTGCAGATGACACAAAGCTGGCAGGAATAGCCAACACCCCACAAGATAGGCTTAAGATACAGAAGGATATTGACAGATTTGAACATTGGCGCTATCTAACAAAATGAAATTCAATGGTGAAAAAATTAAGGTTCTACATTTAGGTAAGAAAAATCAAATGCACAGGTATAGTACAGGTGGTACCTGGCTCAATAGTAATTACTTTGAGACTGATCTTGCAGTCCTAATGGACAATCACTTAAATATGAGCCAGCAGTGTGCTGCAGCTGCCAAAAAAGCCAACACAGTTCTAGGCTTCACTAACAGAGAGATACAATTAAGAACACATGAAGAGTTAATACCACTTTACAATGCCTTGGTAAGATCACATTTGGAATACTGCATCCAGTTTTGGTCACCACAACGTAAAAAAGATGTTGACACTCTAGAAAGAGTGCAGAGAAGAGCAACAAAGATGATTAGGGGACTGGAGGCTAAAACATATAAAGAATGGTTGTTGGAATTGAGTATGTCTAGTTTGATGAAAAGAAGGACTAGGGGTGACATGATAGCAGTGTTCCGATATCTCAGGGGCTGCCACAAAGAAGAGGGAGTCAAACTATTCTCCAAAGCACTTGAAGGCAGGACAGGAAGGAATGGACAGAAACTAAGGAGAGAAGCAACCTAGAACTAAGGAGAAATTTCTTGACATTAATTGTTCTAATTAATCAGAGGAACAACTTGCCTCCAGAGGTTGTGAATGTTCCAACACTGGAAGTTTTTAAGAAGAGATTGGACAACCACTTGTCTGAAATGTTATAGGCAGGGATGAAATGCTCCCGTTTCGGGCGTGCCTGCCAGTCGTCGGAGAGCCAGTAACGACGGCAGCGCTAGGCTTCACCCACCCGCCCGGACGCCGCCATTTGGGTTCTTTTACCCTCTGGACATGCACAAAGCATTCTGCACATGCGCAGAGGGTAAAAGAACCCAAATGGCGGCATCTGGGCAGGTGGGCAAAGCCTAGCGCTGCCGTCGCTACTGGCTCTCCGACGACCAGCAGGCACGCCCGAACCGGGAGCATTTCACCCCTGGTTATAGGGTTTCCTGCCTGAGCAGGGGATTGGACTAGAAGACCTCCAAGGTTCCTTCCAACTCTCTTATTCTGTTAAAGGAGGAGGTAAAGGAGTCCCTGTGGATTTTATTCCAGTAGATGTTGCCGACTATAGGGGACACTGCTCATCTCCATTTCAAAGCCATTGAGCCAGCGCTGTCTGAAGACATTTCCATGATCATGTGGCCAGCATGACATCACGAAGCATTGTTACCTTCCCACCAAAGTGGTACCTATTTATCTACTCGCATTTGCATGCTTTCGAACTGTTAGGTTAGCAGGAGCTGAAGCTCGCCCCATCATGTGGCACTTTCTAGCCAGCAAACCCAGCATCTTAACCACTGAGCCACCACAAAATAAGAAACTTCCGAACAAAGTTATGTAGTTGCAACCCTCCTTGGTTCGGTCCTCAGTCTTTGACTGTGTCATAAATATCTGAAAAATATGGATGCAAAATTCAGCAATTAGACAATCGGGAGGATCTTTCTCTAGCTTTCTACGGTAGCCATTAAGATGATGAAGAAAATTATGCGTTTGCTTTTTTGAGAAACTTGCTCCCATTTGAGAAATTCTGGCATTAACTACCGGTAGAAGATTTTCTGAAATAATATTCAGACTTAATTTGCCAGCATGTGGTTAGCAACATTTGACTTCAATGTGTTTTTCTCCTCAGTCTTATACTGTCAAAGAGGCATGCAATGAAAAATGTTGTTTAAGATTCTTTTTGTAGGTTGATGAAGGAGTTGGCTTTGATAATCTCCAGGAGCTCTCCTGGTATTATCCATTAACTGAAGTAATTTGAAAGCATTTGTAAAATATTTAAAAGTGGTACAGAAAAATCAGAATTCTCCATATGCTACCTCGATGCTTCCAGGAAGTTCCATTAATCAGAGGAGCAAAGCAACAGGGGCCCCCAGGTGCTCGCATTCAGAAGTAGGTACTATAACTCAGTGGTGGGTTTCAAATTTTTTTACTACTGGTTCTGTGGGCGGGGCTTGGTGGGCGTGGTGGGGCTTGGTGGGCGGGGTGGGGCTTGGTGGGTGTGGCTTGGTGGGCGTGGCAGGGAAAGGATACTGCACTATGTAGTCATGTGACTGGGGAATCAAAAGACAGAAACTCTAACAATGTCCTGCTGGAACCTCGGGCCAGCCAGATTTGCCGGTTCTCCAACTACTCAAAATTTCCTCTACCGGTTCTCCGAACTACTCAAAATTTCCTCTACCGGTTCTCCGAACTACTCAAAATTTCCGCTACCGGTTCTCTGAACTACTCAAAATTTCCGCTACCGGTTCTCCAGAACTGGTCAGAACCTACTGAAACCCACCTCTGCTATAACTCTATTCTTGGTGTTCTGAGCCTGTTTAGCCTAGTGATTCAAAGCACTGGACTGGAAGCTGAGAGATTGCCAGTTTTAATCCTGCCTTAGGCACAATAGCCAGCTCTGGGTGACCTTGAGCCAGTCCCTCTCTCTCAGCCCTAGAAAGAAGACAACAAGGGCAAGTCTCTTCCGGAAACGTGCCTAGAAAACGTCACAGTTATCCGTTTTATTTGCCAGGAGTCAAGACTCATTTGAAAACACACACACACTGAGTTTCATTTGCAAGATTAAACATTGAAAAATTAATTTAGCAACTGGTCACTCACCTGCTTCCGAACCCCACAGAGGGAAGCAAATGGGAACTCTCAGCATTGCTCTACAACTGTAGTTCTCAAAATGTGGGGAATGGGGACCCCTGGGGGTCCCGGAGACTCTTTCGGGGTATTCACAAAGTCAAATTTTAAAAAATCCAGGTAGTCCTCAATTTATGACTGGATGCTTAGTGGCCATTCAGAGTTAGAATGGACCTACCTGGGGGTACTTTATGAAATTCCCGGTTCTGAAGTTCCAATGGCCGCCCCACCAGGGATGGGCTTCAAAATTTTTAGCAAGGGGTTCTCTGCCCGGTTGCTGGTGGGCGTGGCCATGGTGGGCATGGCCTAGTCAGCCTCCTGCACCATGGGGGGGAGTTTGCTCTCCCCGGGCTCCGGAGGCTTTCCTCAAGCCCACGGGAGGGTGAAAACAGTCTCCCCAGGCTCCGGAGGCCCTCTGGAGGCCAGAAACGGACTTCCGGTAGGCCCATTTTTTGCCCTCCAGAGCCTCTGCACGTGCCCTGCACTTACCTGCATCCAAAACGAGCCACGTGGGGACTTCTGGGAGGGGTGGGGCAGGGTGGGGTGGGCGGGGCCAGCCAGGAGTGGGATTTGGGAGTTCTCCGAACTGCACAGAATCTTAGCTAGAGGTTCTCCCGAACCCCTGTGAACCCCCAGCAGCCCACCCCTGCGCCCCACCCACTCACGTAGTCACATGACTGCATGCTGGGCGCTCAGCAGCTGGCCCACATTTACAGATGTTTGCAGCGTTCCCGCAGTCATGTGACCACGTTTTATGATGGTTTTACCAAGGGGTGGGTTCCAACTTACCTCGCTGCTGGTTCGCTCCCTCCCGCACCGCATGCGCAGTAACAAAAAATCGGGGGGGGGGGGAAACAAAGCCGAAAAAAAGATGGCGACCACATGCACAATGCCGGAAGTCGGCTTCTGCACATGCTCAGAAGGAAAAAAATTCCAAAAAAAAATCAAAAAAAAATTCAAAAAAAAGATGGCAGCCCCCACGGACCGGCACCGACCGATCCGGTTCGGTGACGTCATCATGACGTCACCAGCGGACTGCTACCGGTTCGGGAGAACCGGTCCGAACCGGGAGGAACCCACCCGTGGTTTTACCCCGAACTCGCATTTACTTCCAGTTTTCTGCAAAACCAGTCCACAGTAAACCATTGGTTTGCTTAACGACTGCCACAAAAAAAGATTGTAAAATTGGGTCCGTCATTTCATAACCATTATGACTATGATGGGCAGGCTCCATTACAGTCATAAATTGAGGACTATCTGTATTTTAATCTGTCTCCATTTAATTTCTAATACGATAAACACTGAGAGATATAACCCATATAAACCAAAGCTCTTTGAGGTCCTCAGTCATTTTTAAGGAGATAAAAACATCCTGAGGTAAAAAAATGTTTGAGAACTGCTGTTTTACAGGAACCAGTGTACCAAGGTAGACTGCCTCTGAACTTGATGTTTCCATTTACCGGTAGTTATCCTATTTAACAAGTGCTGCTAAACTCATCCTCTCCTCCATCAATTTACTGGGAGTTTTGTTTTGTTTCCCCCCTCTCCCCACTAGTCATCAAAGCTAATTTGGAAAGGCTTTCATCTTTTAGTGGGTTGTTCACTCAGCCCCCACCCGTTTTAAAAGAAAAGCAAATTTTTCCATGCTGAAGAGGAAGAAATTCATTAGCTCATTGTAACTCTCATTACATTTGCCTGTGGGATGATCAATAGTTTTCAGCAGTTGGTACTTGGCAATTTTTATTAATTTCCCTCTTCCCTCCCCAAGCAGCTATTATTGTAATTGATTTTCCTTTTGCAGGAGCAGCTGGTGGTTTATTTTATTTATTTTTTTCGCAATGATAGCAGGACAGACGGGGAAGAGTTAGGGGAGGGAAGGGAATATCCTATATATTTATGTCCCCTACTCAAAATCTCTGCATTGAAAAATTATGTGTAGTCATCATCAGCTCTTGGATGTCACCAGATTGGCATCCCTAATCTATGAAACTCACTGCAAGTCAGTGATTTTCATGACTAGGGTCTGTATAAAAAGGCAAAGGCAAATTTATTGGCCCTAATTTATATTAATTGAGGGACTGCCTCGACTGGATTACAGGTAGTCCTCGACTTACGACCACAATTGAGCCCAAAATTTCTGTTGCTTTTGTTGAGACAGTTGTTCAATGAGTTTCACCCCATTTTATGATCTTTCTTGCCAGAGTTGTTAAGTGAACCACTGCAGTGGTCAAGTTAGTAACATGGTTAAGTCAATCTGGCTTCCCCATTGACTTTGCTTGCCAGAAGGTCACAAAACGTGATCACATCAGGGGTGGGTTCTAACTTACCTTGCTGCCGGTTCGCTTCCTCCCGCGCTGAATGGCCGTACCACGTGGGTGCGTGCTTTGCGCGCATGCACATGCGCAGTGCCGAAAAATAAAAATAAAAAATTAAAAAAAAGCCAAAAACAAGATGGCGACGCATATTCTATATTTTTTATATTTCTGTTGTAAGCCGCCCAGAGTCCTTCGGGAGTTGGGCGGCATAGAAATTTAAATAATAATAATAATACGCAGTGCCGGAAACTCGGCTTCTGCGCATGAGGAGAAGAAAAAATAAATAAACCCCCCCCCCATTTTTTTTTCAAAAAAAAAATAATCCAAAAAAAATTGGCGGTGTCCACAGACCGGCACCAACTGAACCGGCTCCGTGATGCCACCAGCGGGTTGCTACCAGTTAGGGCGAACCGGTCCGAACCGGGAGGAACCCACCTCTGGATCACATGATTCCAGAATGTCTATGGCAATTCTCAGTCATCCAGGTCATGGTTGTCCCAAAGGTGCTTTTTTCAAGAGGCAACTGGACTTTCTGGTTTTTCTTTGAAGATGTTTCGCTTCTCATCCAAGAAGCTTCTTCAGCACTGAAGAAAAACCAGGAAGTCCAGTTGCCTCTTGAAAAAAAGCACCTTTGGGACACGATTCCAGGAGACTGCAACCATCATAAATATGAACCAGGTGCCAAACGTCCAAATGTTGATCATGTGACCATGGGGATACTGCAATGGACATAAGTGTGAAAAATGGTCATAAGTCACTTTTTTCAGTGCCGTTGTAACTTTGAACGGTCACTAAACGAATGGTTGTAAATCCAGGACTATCTGTACATCTGCCTATCCCATTAGGTCTGGCAGAAGAGACATGCTAGGGGTCCCATCTGTGAAAGAATTACTTCTGGCATGTAATGGTATGTGGGAAAGACCTTGTGTGATTGTGAAGAGATGCTGCCTAGGGAACAGTCAGATAAGAGTCAGCATAGCCAGCAGCTGCATAGTGAATGGGGCAAGTTTACTGGACTGTAAAGCAGAGAATGGAATGGAATGGAATGGAATAGAATGCAATAGAATAGAATAGAATAGAATAGAATAGAATAGAATAGAATAGAATAGAATAGAATAATAACTTTATTGTCACTTTGAATGTACATTAATCAGCATACATTAAAATGAAATTTCATTGTATACAGCTCTCAAAGGGTCACCACCTCCAATATACACTACATAAACATGACAAAATAAATAAATACAAAATTATGCATATACCCACATATATTATAACCATACAGTTTAGTTTGTATGTATACATGTACATGGCGAGAAAAAAGAATCTTGCTAGTTTACCAGACGGATGGCATAGGGAACAAAGCTGTTACAGACTCTGGTAGTCCTGCTAGAAATACTTCGAAACCTCCTCCTAGAGGGGAGCAACAGAAACAGACTGTAAAGTGGGTGTGTGGGATCTCTAACAATGCTTTCAGCTGTAAGCACATAGCGCTTATAAGCAGTATCCTGAATAACAGGAAGCGAGCTTCCTATAATCTTCTCAGCTATCCTTATCACTCTCTGTATGGACTTTCTATCTGAGGGGAGAATAGTTTTGTTGTTGTTTAGTTGCTAAGTCTTGTCCTACTCTTTGCAACCCCATGGACCAAAGCACACCAGGCCTCCCTATCCTCCACTGTCTCCTGGAGTTTGCCAAATCCATGTTCATTGTGCTGAGGACACTATCTAACCAGTGGTGGGATTCAATTTTTTTTACTACCAGTTCTGTGGGCGTGGCTTAGTGGGCGTGTCTTGGTGGGCATGGCAGGGGAAGGATACTGTAAAATCTCCATTCCCAACCCACTCCAGGGGAAGATTACTGCAAAATCCCCATTTCCTCCCAATCAGCTGGGACTTGGGAGGCAGAGAATAGATGGGGGCGGGGCCAGTCAGAGGTGGTATTTACCGGTTCTCCAAACTACTCAAAATTTCCGCTACCGGTTCTCCAGAACTTGTCAGAACCTGCTGAAACCCACCTCTGTTTAATCTAACCATCTCCTCCTCTGCCGCCCCTTCCCCTTTTGCCTTCCATCATTCCCAACATCAGGGTCTTTTTCAATGAGTCCTTTCTTCTCATCTGATGACCAAAGTATTTGAGCTTCAGCTTCAGGATCTGTCCTTCCAAAGGACGGTCAGGGTTGATTTCTTTTAGGATTGACCAGTGGTGAAATCCAATTTTTTTTACTACCGGTTCTGTGGGCGTGGCTTGGTAGGCGTAGCAGGGGAAGGATACTGCAAAATCTCCATTCCTACCCCACTCTGAGGCCAGCCAGAGGTGGTATTTGCCGGTTCTCCGAACTACTCAAAATTTCCGCTACTGGTTCTCCAGAACCTGTCAGAACCTGCTGGATTTCACCCCAGTCCGATTGACTGATTTCATCTCCTTGCAGTCCAAGGGACTCTCAAGAGTCTTCTCCAGCACCACAGTTCAATAGCATCAATTGTTTGGTGCTCAGCCTTCCTTATGGTCCAACTCTCACAGCCATACATTACTACTGGGAAAACCATAGATTTGACTATACAGATCTTTGTCGGCAAGGTGATGTCGCTGTTTTTTTAATATGCTGTCTAGGTTTGCCATAACTTTCCTCTCAAGGAGCAAGCGTCTTTTAATTTGGGAGAAAATATACTTTATTGTAAACATTAACAGAAACTTGCAAGTCTGAACGTACAATTCTCCTTCCCAGAGTCTCATTCTGTGACTTGGTTGGCTATATAAATGTGATAAATAAATAATGATTTGTCCTTAGGCAGCATTTTGCCTTGTGTTCCCAAGAGGCTAAAGGCAAGTGAGGCAGGAAGAGATGTTGGTAGATTTCCAGATTGCATCTACCTTGCCACTGGAAATAGAGTGTTGGGCACAATTAAACTTACTTTGATCCCAACAGGCCATTTCTTAGGCTCTAAGATGAGGAAACAATAACATTGGCTTGGCTAAGCCATTACTTTGAGCTACTGTTCACTAAAATAGGGTTACGTCACCATGAATCAACATGAGAACTCAGTCAGTTCTTCTCTCTCAGCCCAAATAGTGATGTCATGGTGAAGATGCTGGACTAAAAGCAGGGAAGGAAATTCCCTGGGGGATTCTGAGCCAGACCCTCTCCCTCAGCCCTGGAGACAGTTGGGTCTAGAGTAGAAGAGTATAGAATAAATAATAGGGATGGAAGGGATCTTGGAGGTCTTCTAGTCTGACCTCGAGGAGAGCCTATACCATTCTGGACAAATGGCAGTCCAGTCTCTTCTTGAAAATCTCCAGTGATGGAGCACCCAGAACTTCTGGACGCAAGCTGCTCCACTGATTAATTGATCTTACTGTCAAGAAATTTCTCCTTAGTTCTAGGTTGGATCATTCTTTAATTATGTTCTTCTTCCTGTCCTACCCTGAGGTGCTTTGGAGAATAAATTGACTCCTCTTCTCTGTGACAGTCCATCAAGTACTGTAAAATTGCTATCATATCACCCCTATTCCTTCTCTTCATTAGACTAGGCATCCTCAATTCCTGCAATTGTTCCTCATATGTTTTAGCCTCCAGTCCCTTAATCATCTTTGTTGCTCTTCTCTGCATTCTTTCTAGAGTCTCCACATCTTTTTTGCATTCTGATGACCAGAATTGGATGCAGTACAGGTAGTCCTCAAGTTACAACTATAACTGAGCCCAAAATTTATGCTGCTAAGTGAAACATTTGTTAAGTGAGTTTTGCCCCATTTTACAACTTTTCTTGCCACAGTTGTTAAGCGAATCATTGCATTTGTTAAGTTAATCACATGGTTGCTAAGTGAATCTGGATTCCCCATTGACTTTGCTTATCAGAAGGTGGTAGAAGCTGATCATATGACCTCAGGACACTGCAACCGTCATAAATATGAACCAGTTGCCAAGTGTCTGAATTTTGATCATGTAACCATGGGAATGCTACAATGGTTGTAAGTGTGAAAAATGGTCATAACTTTTTTTAGTGCTGTTGTAACTTTGAACGGTCACTAAATGTTGTAAGTTGAAGACTACCTGTATTCCAAGTATGGCTCACTAGTGCAGTATAAAGCGGTACTATCACTCCTAGATGGGCCAGCTGGGGGAGGGGAGACACAGGTTCTAGTCTGCCTCAGCCACAGGAGCTCATTGGCTGACTTTGAACCAGTCCCTCCCCTCTGCCAAAGAGCCAGTCAGGAATAGTTAGAATAGAATAGAATAGAATAGAATAGAATAGAATAGAATAGAATAGAATAGAATAGAATAGAATAGAATAGAATAGAATAGAATAGAATAGAATAGAATAACAGAGTTGGAAGGGACTTTGGAGGTCTTCTAGTCCAACCCCCTGCTTAGGCAGGAAACCCTACACCACTTCAGACAAATGGTTATCCAACATCTTCTTAAAAACTTCCAGTGTTGGAGCATTCACAACTTCTGGAGGCAAGCTTTTCCACTGATTAATTGTTCTAACTGTCAGGAAATTTCTCCTTAGTTCTTAGTTTCCCCTTAGTTTGGAAGGGATGAGGAGTAGAGAGACCCTGATTCTAATTCTGTTAAAACTGAAAATATGTTGATATGAACCAGCTATAAATCAACCTGTAAAATATATATTTATATGAACCACTGTATATGAAGCTTCCTACAAACATTGGGATAGGATAGAGTTGAAACAGGGGATCAGTAGTATGGATGGATTAGCACGTGGCAGGAAGGATCTGTTCTGTATTTAGCTTGTTTTATTAGTTTTTGTGAGCCACCTAGGATCATTATGTGAGATAGACAGCCAAGTAAGTTCTATCAATCATCAATCAATCAATCAATCAATCAATCAACCAATCTCCACTGGCCACAACTTAGTGTCCCCTAATCAGTGTCCCCTTTTACACTTAAGCAAGAAAAACCAAATACACAGATATAGAATAGGTCCGTGATGGCAAACCTATGGCACGTGTGCCAGAGGTAGCACGCAGAGCCCTCTCTGTGGGCACACGCGCCATCGCCAGCTGCTCTTCTGGTTTCTGGTGCCGGAGCGCCGGAAAATGGCCTGAAAATGGCCAAAAAACAGGCATGCGTGCACCGGCCAGCTGGTCTTTGGGTTTCTGGTGCTCCAGCGCATGCACATGCACACACGTTCCGGTTTGGGCACTCGGTCCCGAAAAGGTTCGCCATCACTGGAATAGGTGGTACCTGGTTCAACAGCAGTAACTGTGAGAGGAATCTAAGAGTCCTAGTACAAAACCACATAAGGGGTGGGTTCTAACTTACCTCGCTGCTGGTTCGCTTGCTCCCGTGCCACGTGGCCACGCCTCGGGGGCGCGTGCGCGCTTTGCATGCGCATGCGCAGTAAAAAATAAATAAAATTCAATTTAAAAAAAAAGCCAAAAACAAGATGGCAACACATGCACAGTGCTGGAAACTCGGCTTCTGCGCATGCGCAGAAGAAGAAAAAAATTAAAAATTAAAAAAAAATTAAAATTAAAAAAAATTTAAAAAAAGATAGCGGTGCCCACGGACCGGCACCGACCGAACCGGATCGGTGATGTCATCATGATGTCACCAGCGGGTCGCTACCGGTTCGGGCAAACCGGTCCGAACCGGTAGCAACCCACCTCTGAACCACATACTGTATGTATGAGCTGGCAGTGTGTTGCAGCTGCCAAAAAAGCGAATGCAGTCCTAGGCTGCATTAACAGGGATAGTTTCAAGATCACATGAAGTCTTAATACCATTATATACTGCTTTGCTAAGACCATATTTGAAATATTGTGTCCAGTTTTGGTCACCACAATACCAAAAAGATGTTGACACCCTAGAAAGTGTACTGTACAGAGAAGAGCAACAAAGATAAGGGACTGGAGGATAAAATATACTCATGGTTGCAGGAATTAGGTATGGTATGTTTAGTCTAATAAAGAGAAGGACTAGAGGTGACTTGATAGCAGTCTTGCAATATCTGAGGGGCAGCCACAGAGAGGAGGGGGTGGACCTATTCTCCAAAGCATCTAAAGGCAGGATAAGAAGTAATGAATGGAAACTTATCACCAGAGATCCAGTCTAGAACTAAGGAGAAATTTCCTGACAGTGAGAACAATTAATCAGTGGAATGGCTTGCATTCAGAAGTTGTGGGTGCTCCATCACTGGAGATTTTTAAGAAGAGATTGGACAGCCATTTGTCCAGAATGGGGTCTCCTGTTTTAATAGGGGTTGGACTAGAAGACCTCCAAGGTTCCTTCCCACTGAAAACTGGACTTGGGGGGGGGGCTTAAATGTATTTCAAGGAGTTTTGGATTGAAATTTAGCAGCCAGGTACAGTATGTAATTGTTGATTTCTCCTAGCGAATGAGCAGGCTGAAAAATGGGCACCAAAAGTGTTGAAGGGAAGCATGTTGGCCACCACTCAAAATAGCTAAGGGTCAAAAGAGATAACTCACTCATGCAACATCCTTGTATGTTGCAAACCTCAAGGGGAATTGAGCATCAGTGAAGAACATAACTTAGCACATACTCAGAGATGCCCTTTTAACTCCCACAATTGCCAAGACTATGCAATTAAAACAGGATGGGTTTGAATTGCAATGAGCTTTTAAATTAAGCTGTTTTCCCCAGCAAATCATTATGCACAAAAGAGGTCTGCGATGTTATTTTGGGATTGAGTTCTTTGACTACAGTCAAGGGGATAAATCCTCTTTTCCCCCCTACATTCTTTTTATGGGAGCCAGGACTTAAATAGATAACAGTTTGTGAAAGGTTTATCGATCCCCCAGGCAGGATACAACAAAAAAAGAAACTTCTTTTATTCTCGAAAATTAACTTATACATAAAGTGTTCGTCTGACTCACGCGCAAGACTCCCCTTTGGCAACTACTTAAAGGGACTGGAGAGACCAAAGAGAAGCTACACTGGTTGGATTTCTGCCTGCTGGAAAGCTATTAAAAGTATTGCTTCCCTGTCAGAAGAGAACTTGCCCTTCTATGGAAAAGCAAGAAGGATATGCAAACAGAGGAAGAAACCCCCCATCCCCAATCTTTGGGGCAGGTAGGTACATTTTGAATTTGGAGCAGATTGTCATTTTCAACAAATATGGATGGGACTCATCACAGAGACCCCTGTACAAGAAGGTAAACCAGTGAGTGTGTTCCTACTACCCCAGTGGTGAAATCCAAATTTTTTTTAACTACCGGTTCTGTGGGCATGGCTTGGTGGGCGTGGTGTGGCTTGGTGGGCGTGGCTTGGTGGGCGTGGCAAGGGAAGGATACTGCAAAATCTCCATTCCCACCCCACTCTGGGGCCAGCCAGAGATGGTATTTGCCGGTTCGCCGAACTACTCAAAATTTCCGCTACCGGTTCTCCAGAACCTGTCAGAACCTGCTGGATTTCACCCCTGTACTACCCCCCTTTCAAGCTGCTTAGATGCCCCTCACTCCCTCAGTGTCTGTTTCCATTTTTTTTTTCTGAGCAAGAGAACTCACTTCCAATGCAATAAAAATCTGAAATTGCTACAGGCAATCCTCGACTTACAACAGTTTGTTTAGTGACCATTCAAACTTACAACGGCACTGAAAAACGTGACTTATGACCATTTTTCGTAGTTATGACCTTTGCAGCATCCCCATGATCATGTGATCAGAATTCAGATGCTTGGCAACTGGTTCATATTTATGACCGTTGCTGTGTTCCGGAGTCATGTGATCCCCTTTTGCGACCTTCTGACAAGCAAAGTCCATGGGGGAAGTCAGATTCACTTAACAGAATAACAGAGTTAGAAGGGATCTTGGAGGTCTTCTAGTCCAAGCCCCTGCTCAGGCAGGAAACCCTATACCATTTGAGACAAATGTCCGCATGATTCACTTCACAACTGCAATGATTCGCTTAACAGCTGTGGCCAAAAAGGTCGTAAAATGAGGCACAACTCACTGAATTTTTTGATTATTATTTTTTTTTTGAATTTTTTCCGGGGTTTTTTTCTTTTGCACATGCGCAGAAGCTGAGTTTCCGGCACTGCGCATGCGTCACCATCTTGTTTTTGGCTTTTTTGGGGGGGGGATTTTTTGATTATTTTTTTTACTGCATATGCGCATGCGCGCGAAGGAAGCGAACCGGCAGCTAGGTAAGTTAGAACCCACTCCTGGAGAGAACCAACCTAAAACTAAGGAGGAATTTCTTGACAATTAAAACAATTAATCAGTGGCCCCCAGACTTGCCTCCACAAGTTGTGGGTGCTCCATCACTGGAGGTTTTTAAGAAGAGACTGGACAACCATTTGTCTGAAATAGTATAGGGTTTTTAACTTTGTGCACAATGCTGCCACTAAGATTAACACGCATAAATTCAACATCTTTGGAATTTTCTTCTCTCCAAATCAACTGCAAAAAAGTTGCCTTTTGCAGTTTCTTTGTTTTATATCATTTGCAGAGGGCACCATACATCAAGCCAGGGGCAGCAAGATGGGGCAGGGGGAGTAAAATGGCAGCTGCAAGTGAAGATCCATCTTTTTTGCACATGTACATGTAGCCATCTTGACTTTTTTGACATGGACACATGTGGGTGGAATGACTTGCCTCCAGAAATTGTGGGTGCTCCAACACTGGAAGTTTTTAAGAAGAAATTGGACAACTATTTGTCTAAAATGTTATAGGGTTTCCTGCTTGAGCAGGGGGTTGGACTAGAAGACCTCCAAGGTACCTTCCAACACTGTTATTTTGTTAAACTTTTTTTTAAACTGGAAATGCAGAGAAAAATACTACATGGGTTTGGGATTCTTGTTTCAGGTGCTTGGGAACTGGCTCACCTTTATGACTGGTTGCAATGTCCCACAGTCATGTGACCACAATTTGTGATATTTTTGTCAGTTTCAAGCAAAACCACCCATTCATAAGAAAGTGTTTAGATATTAATGCAGCATTGGCTTAATGCAGACCTCCAAGATTCCTTCCAACTCTGTTATTCTGTTATGAAGATAAAATTAAATCATCTAAGTGCATAAACTACTTAGACTGGCTGAAGAAAAGTGGGATATAAATGTAACAAAAGAAAAACATTATTACAATTCCAGAACCCCACTGGTTGTGGAGATAGATACATCCCATAAATAAATTGCAAATTCTAATTTATTCCTTCTGTCTTTTTCGCACCCTGAAATGTCAAATCGGGGTTTGACAGGTCATAAATTGGAAAGCCAAATCTTTTGGCTTGAACCGGTTGGATCAATTCAAACCATGCAAATTTGCTTTCATGAGTGATAAATTGTTAAAGTTTATCTTTCTTTCAATCTGTGTCATGTCACTCTAACCCCCAGGAACCATAAATTCCTTTTTTGATTTAGATTTGTTTTTACAATTTTTAATAATTAATGGCTTTATATAATGTATAAAAATACTGTTATATATTTTTACTCTTTTACTGGACTACTGTACGCCACCCAAGGTCACTTTCTACAAGAAAGACGGCCTTATAAATTTGATTAATTAATAAATAACAAAATAAAAATATTACACAGGCACTGTCATAGCATGCAGGATTAATCTCCCTATAACTTGGATTGCTCTCATTAAATATTTTATTGCCCCAGGAAACATGTTTCTCACACAGCTAATGTAACGCAATGTACTTTATTATTACTAAAAAGCCTTCACCAGATCTTTCAATACACGGTTATAGATTTTTGAGACAGATGAATGGCTAATGATTCATACAGAAAAGAATACAGGTAGTCCTCGAATTACGACCACAGTTGGGTCTAAAATTTCTGTGACTAAGCGAGACATTTGTTAAGTGAGTTTTGCCCCACTTTACGACCTTCCTCGCCACAGTAGTTAAGTGAATCACTGCAGTTGTTAAGTTAGTAACACGGTTGTTAAGGGAATCTGGCTTCCCCATTGACTTTGCTTGTCAGAAGGTCGTCAAAGGGGATCACATGACCTTGCGATACAGGAACGGTCATAAGTATGAACCAGTTGCCAAGCATCTGAATTTTGATTGCATGATCATGGGGGTGGGTGTGCTACAAAGATTGTAACTGTGAAAAATGGTCATAAGTCACTTTTTGAACGGTCATTAAACTTTGAAGGGTCACTAAATGAACTGTTGTAAGTTGAGGACTACCAAGTCTCATTGATTAGACAAATTGAAATTATTTTTTGTGATACTTACTGTAGTCGATTCCACTTTATAGGGGTACGTGTACACACACACACACACACACACACACACACACACACACACACATCATACTACTCGATTTTGGGTTAAGCAGCATTAAGCAAAGTGAGGAAAAAAAAGACGTAAGGATTAGGAAGCTAAAGAAATTAGACTTTGAGATGAGAAAACGAAATAGAATGAAACCTTAATTTAATAGACAACCCATAGAACACACTTTGCCAGTGGATCCAATTTCGTTCCAGACATTTCCATAAAGTAGCAAAGAGAAAGCCATCCAGTTAAATGTTATGGTAATTTTGCATTAATTTTGCATCCTTTGTACAATAGCGTCATTACATAAAACATACATACAAAGTTACATCAGTCCCAGGGATTTGAGTTATTTGCCTATGCAACCAATGGACACCGATGCAAATGATGCCATTTGCATCCCTTGCGTAACCGCCTCATTATGCAAAGGAAATACATAACTGCAAATGACAAAATTTGCAATTTAACAGGCATCGGGAAGCGGCTTGCACCCCTTCCCCCCAAAGTGGTCTCTTCAACTGAGGTTTCAAGGTAATCCAACTGACACCGAGAGGACTGTCCTTCCCAGTCAATCCAAGCTTGCTTCCACCCACTTCTTCCCACGCTGCCTGCCTACGCTTATATTTCTCTCTTTTTTCCCAGCATCTCATTAACTCCATCCATCCATGTCTGTCTCGCTTTTTCAGTCCTCCTATCAAGTCGGTCACTTTTCCTTCATATGTTTGTTTTGCAATTACATGACTAAACTGCACAATGCTCTTTGTTCCCCTGGTCACTCGTTTTGCATTTGAGGCACGTCCATTCAGCACCCCTTCATTCTCGCCTTTTGTTCTTCTTTTCATCACACAGCGCCTCTTAAGTACCCATTCTCCACACGGCATTCAATTTCCATATAAAAGAGAAGGCCAACTCTTCCATGCAGCCGTTTTGACTTCTGGCGACAACTACAAGTAGTCCTCGACATACGACCACAATTGAGCCCCAGATTTCTGTTGTTAAGTGAGACATTTGTTAAGTGAGTTTTGCCCCATTTTACGACCTTTCTTGCCACAGTTGTTAAGTGAATCACTGCAGTTGATAAGTTAGTAACCCGGTTGTTAAGTGAATCTGGCTTCCCCATTCACTTTGTTTGTCAGAAGGTCGCAAAAGGGGATCGCGTAATCTTGGGACACAACAATTGTCATAAGTATGAATCTGTTGCCAAGCGTTTGAATTTGGGATCACATGACCCCGGGACACTGCAACCATCATAAATGTGAATCAGTTGTCAAGCATCTGAATTTTGATCGCATGATCATGGGGATGCTGCAACACTCATAAGTGTGAAAACACGGTCATAAGTCACTTTTTTCAATGCCTTTGTAACTTTGAATGGTCACTAAATGAATCGCTGTAAGTCAAGGACTACCTGTAATGTGGATTCATTGGTTTGCTGCTGCAAGGTAGTCCAGACTAGAACCACAATCAGGAATACAGGTAGTCCTCGACTTACGACCATAATTGAGCCCAAAACGTCTGTTGCTAAGCAAGACAATTGTTAAATGAGTTTCGCCCCATTTCGCCACCTTTCTTGCCACAGTTGTTAAGTGAATCACTGCAGTGGATAAATTAGGAGCATGGCTGTTAAGTGAATCTGACTTCCTCATTGACTTTGCTTATCAGAAGGTCGCAAAAAGGAATCACATGACCCCGGGACACTGCAACCGTCATAAATACGAGCCAGTTGCCAAGTATCCGAATTTTGTTCATGTGACCAAGAAAATGCTGCAACGATCGTAAGTGTGAAAAGCGGCCATAAGTCCCTTTTATAGCACTGTTGTAACTTTGAACGGTCACTAAACAAATGGTTGTAAGTTGTGGACTACCTGTACTAGCTCTATCTCTTTTGTAAGATTATATTAAATAGAATCTTGCAAGACTGAAATTATTTCTCCATTCCTTTCCAAAGGTGCTTTTTCAAGAGGCAACTGGACTTTCCGGTTTTTCTTTGAAGACGTTTCGCTTCTCATCCAAGAAGCTTCTTCAGCTCCATTCCTTTCCTTTTTACTTCCAGAAAACTAAGAAGGGTCCCTACTGAAAACACCCACACCCTCCCTCGTTCTGCGGGCTGAGATACATGCCAGTTGTCCGGTCTGTGGCTTTCCTTCCTGTTGTCAGGCCGAAGCCATATTTTATTAGAGACTTTGGCCTGCCACACTTTACGCTTGAGAATGTATTCTTGCTGTGGGAATTTGGGAGGGGCGCGGTAGCATCTGCTAATAAATTGGAACTTTGAGGAATACTTTGCCTCAGACTCTGATTTAGTTTGGGATGCTATTTGGAACCCTGACAGGTCACTGCTACACACCATTACATCTCGAGAGGCCATGGTTTGGTTCATGGGGTCTCCCAGGTGTTCTCGGCATTCCGAGGTTGCCAAGTTGGATGGCGACAGTGTGACCAGTTTCGAAAGACTTCCAAAGAGTTGGGAAGAACAAGTAATCCTCGACTTACAACAGTTCATTTAACCACCCTTCAAAGTTCGAAGTTACAACGGCACTGAAAAATGTGACTTATGACCATTTTTCACAGTTATGACCTTTGCAGCATCCCCATGATCATGCGATCAAAATTCAGGTGCTTAGCAACTGACTCATATTTATGACGGTTGCAGTGTCCTGGGGTCATGTGATTTTGCGACCTTTTGATAAGCAAAATCAATGGGGAAGCCAGATTCATTTAACAAGCGGGTTACTAAGTTATCAACTGCAGTGATTCATTTAACAATTGTGGCAAGAACCGTCACTTGGTAAAACTCGCTTAACAAATGTCTCACTTAACAACAGAAATTTGGGGCTCGATTGTGGTTGTAAGTCAAGGACTACCTGTAGCAATCCCAGCAGCCTCAGCTGGCCAGAAAGAGCTGCTGAGAATCATAATTCAAAACAATCTGAGCATCACAAGTTCCCTGCCTAAAACATCCCAGACTGAGCCCTGAATAAACACTCACATCCCCTTATTGCCTTATAAGTAGTTGTTGACTTAAAACCATTTGTTTAGCTACTGTTTGAAGTTACAACAACACTGAAAAAAGTGACTTCACCGGTCCTTGCACTTAACCATATTTTTCGGTGTATAAGACGCACTTCTCCCCCCCCCCAAAAAGTGGGTGGAAATGTCTGTGCATCTTATACAGCGAATGTTGCCGAAGCCCCACACACCCGCCAGCCCCCACCCTTTGGCCTCTGCCTCCCAGCAATTTTCCTCCTTGCAGCAAACAGCAAACTAGCCTGGTCAGCTTCAGCACAGCCTGATTTAGCACAAGCAGCTGATTGGCGGTTGGAACTACCTCCCGGAATACCGCCGATCAACTATTCCAGGCTGTGGGGATCGCCGCCGCCCATCGGCGCCGGCACCACCCATTGCCGCTGCCACCTATCGCCGTCTCCGCGTGCCCCATTTTCAGCCTCCACGCATCCCATTTTCAGCTTCCGCGTGCCCTGTTTTCGGCCTCCGCACGCCCCATTTTCAGCCCATTCCAGGCGGCGGGGATCCCCACCACCGCCTATCCCCGCTGCCTGGAACAGGCCAAAAATGGGACCCACAGAGGCCAAAAATGGGGTGCGCGGAGGCGGCGATAGACGGCAATGGCGATGGGCAGCGATGGTAGCAATGGGCGGCAGCGATCCCTGCAGCCTGGAACAGCTGATAGGCGGTATTCCGGGAGACAGATCCAACCGCCAATCAGCTGCTCATGCTAAATCAGGCTGTGCTGAAGCTGACCAGGCTGTTTGCAGTTTGCTGCAAGGAGGCAAATTGCTGGGAGGCAGAGGCAGAGGCAGATTTTTTGTTTCTTGTTTTCTTCCCCAAAAGCTAGGTGCGTCTTATAGTCCGGAGTGTCTTATAGTCCGAAAAATATGGTAATTGTTGCAGCATTTAACAACCAAGTTAGCAACCGATTGAACCAGTTGCCAAGCATCTGAATTTTGATCACATGATCGGGGAGATGTTGCAGAGATTTGGGAAAACTGGGAAAAACAGTCATGTCCCATTTTTCAGTGCTGTCGTAACTTTGAACGGTCATTAAATGAACTGTGGTAAGTCGAGGAGTACCTGTACTCCACGACCCTTTGGAACTCCTTGCGGTCAAATGATCAAAATTCGGGCGCTTAGTAACTGGCATGTATCTTCACCGGTTGCCACATCGTGTGCGCACACCGGGATCATGTGATTTGCCATTTGCCACCTTTCTGGATGGTTTCTGACAAGTCAACAGAGAAAGCTTGATTCTCTTAACGACTGCATGAACCGCTTAAAAGCTGCGATGATTTGCTGGCCAACTGTGGCCCAAAAAGATCAGAAAATCAGGCGTGACTTAACAATCACCTTGCTTAGCATTGGAAATTCTGGCTCTGATTGAGGTTGTAAGTACAGGATTACCTGTATTCTGGGAGTGGAAGGGCAGCTGAGGTTTTCAAGCCCATAAAAGGCAATAGCAATAGCAATGTAACAGAAAAACAGAGCTGGAAGGGACCTTTTAGGTCATCTAGTCCAACCCCCCTACCCAAACCATAGCACTTAGATTTATATACTGCTTCACAGTGCTTTACAGACCTCTCTAAGCGGTTTACAGAGCCAGCATATTGCCCCCAATGATCTGGGTTCTCGTTTTACCGACCTCAGAAGGATGGAAGGCTGAGTCAACCTTCAGCTGGTGAGGATCAAACTGCTGAACTGCTGGCAGCCGGCAGTCAGCAGAAGTAGCCTCGGTGGCGCAGTGGTTAGAGGGCAGTACTGCAGGCTACTTCTGCTGCCGGTCGCTACCGGTTCAGGAGAACCGGTCCGAACTGGGAGGAACCCACCTCTGTACTGCAGGCTATTTCTGCTGACTGCCGGCTGCCTGCAATTTGGCAGTTCAAATCTCACCAGGCTCCAGGTTGACTCAGCCTTCCATCCTTCCCAGGTGGGTAAAATGAGGACCCAGATTGTTGGAGGCAAGAGGCTGACTCTGTAAAGCGCTTAGAGAGGGCTGTAAAGCACTGTGAAGCGGTATATAAGTCTAAGTGCTATTTCTATTGCTAACCACTGCACCACCACGGCTCTTAATGTACCCTATTCCCCACGGAAAGAGAAATCTCCATTAGTTTGTGGTCACTAAGATCTATACACTGTGAAAAAAAGTTTGCAAAGTTAGAAATAAACATTGTATATGGTTTCCCTTTCAAACAAGGCAGTTATCTACAGCCCACTATTGTCCTCCACTTATATCACCTACAGGTATCCTTGACTTAAAACCATTCATTTAGTGGCCTTTCAAAGTTACGATGGCATTGAAAAAAGTGACTCGCCACCATTTTTCACACAATCGTTGCAGCATCCCTGTGATCAAGAGCCGAGGTGGCGCAGTGGTTAGAGTGCAGTACTGCAGGCTACTTCTGCTGACTGCCGACTGCCTGCAATTTGGCAGTTCAACTCTTACCAGGCTCAAGGTTGACTCAGCCTTCCATCCTTCCGAGGTGGGTAAAATGAGGACCCAGATTGTTGGGGGCAATATGCTGACTCTGTGAACCGCTTAGAGAGGGCTGTATATAAGTCTAAGTGTTATTGCTAGTGCTATTGCTATCACACGATCCAAATTCGGACGCTTGGCAACTGGCATGTATTTATGACAGTTGCAGTGTCCCGGGATCACGTGATCACCTTTTGCGACCTTCTGACAAGCAAAGTCAAGGGGGAAGCCCAGATCCACTTAACAACCGTGTTAACTAATTTAACCACTGCAGCGATTCACTTAACAACTGTGGCAAGAAAGGTCGTGAAATGGGACAAAGCTCACTTAACAACTCCTCTTGCTTAGCAACAGAAAATTTGGGCCCAATTGTGGCCGTACGTTGAGGACCACCTGCACTCGTGTTACATCTCTGATCTGTTTCTTAAATTCTTTCTTACAACATACACACTCTCTGCTCTAGTTGGTTGCAGCTAAGCCATTTGGACAGTCATTGTTATGATTACTGCATTAGCCGAAACTTAAGTTTTATTGGGTTGTAATATATGACTCACCATTATGGGTTCCCTTAGGGGGGGAAAAACTGTATACAAATATACACTGACTGCCATCAGGGGCTATTTTCTCTTCTCCAGCTATCTCTATCTTATGACCCCTGCAGGGTGATTAAATGCCACTTTATTCTCAAGGTCAATTTGACTCCCCGGAGTAATTATTCCTAGAAATTGATTTGGAAGTGCAGTCATTATGCAATTGCTTGCTCCTAACTTTACTGCGTGGGACCAGACAAAGTTGCCAAGAGTGTCAGAGACTTATCTGTAAGCTTTGTGTGTGCACATTTGGAGAAAAATCGCTCTCTCTCCCTGTGCCTATCATTTTAAGTAACAATCAAATTCTTCTCCGAGTGGATTCTAAATAAGCCAAATGGCCCTGCAATCTATATATATAAAAGCCAAATACCACTCACTCATCACGAAATCTCCAGAACTGTAAAGCCTGCAAACTTGAAACTTGGCACGTATGTTCCTCATGGCTTCTAAGTGCTTGCTAAGAAAGGATTTTTCGAAATGACCATCAGATCATTAGTATTTCTTATACAGTATTATGTTAATTAACACGCTTTGATGCTAAGGAGTTAGACGTTCTACTCCCCCTCCCCACCTGAAAAGAACTTAGTTCCAACTGCCAGTTGCCTTATATTAACACACTCTGATGCTACCCCTTCGCTAAACCGGGCGTGAGCGTGTCCAGCGCGTGACTCATCTGGCCTGCGGGCTGGGAGTTTAGCACTTAGCAATAGCACTTAGACTTATATACCGCTTCATAGTGCTTTACAGCCCTCTCTAAGCGGTTTACAGAGTTAGCATATTGCCCCCAACAATCTGGGTCCTCATTTTACCCACCTCAGAAGGATGGAAGGCTGAGTCAACCTGGTGTGGGCGTGGCCAGCGTGTGACTCATCCGGCCTCCGGGCTGGGAGTTTAGACATTCTACTCCCCCTCCCCACCTGAAAAGAACTCTGTTCCAAGTGCCAGTTGCCTTATATTAACACGGTCTGATGCTAAGGAGTTACACATTCTACATAAATTTTCAAGCTTTAGGTGTCAATGTATCAAGCCCGATCGTAACTACTCATTAATTTTCAAGCTTTAACTGTCAATTTATCAAGCCCGATCACATAGTTTCGTAGCGAAGCACGGGTATCCAGCTACTGGTAGATTGATATAGCTATCATGAGATACTGCAATTTTTAAGAAAGAATTGCTTGGAGTGGTGCAGAGAGAGGAGTTAGAAGCAAAGATAAATGAGGAGTGAAAAACCCTGAAACTCAAAATGCTGAGCTTGTCAGCTGGAAAGTTGGCAGCCTGGCAGCCTTCGAGACCCAAGCACTAGGGTGAGCTCCCGAACAGCCTGTGTTTGAGACCCGTGCAATAGGGTGAGCTCCCGTTCCTTGCTGTAGCTCCTGCCCATCTAGCAGTTCAAACGCATGCAAATTCAAGTAGATTAATTTTAAAGTACCACTCCAGTGGGAAAATAACAGTGTTCTGTGCGCCTTTGGCATACAGCTATGCTGGCTACATGACCACGGAAAATGTCTTCGGACAATGCTGGCTCCCTTGGCCAAGAAACAGAGATGAGCACTGTGCCCTAGAGTCGGACATGATTGACAGGGAAACCTTTACCTTTACCATAATGTTTGACCATTCTTTTTGCTTGCCTATAAAATTTAATTGGAAATTCAGCAGCAGTAGTGGTTAACCTGTGCTCTTTTCTCCATAAATCTCGGGCTGAAATAGTTCTCGCAAGTGTCCAAGGGTACTCACACCTGTCAAGATGGCAACCACAACTGCTAGATCAAAGCTCTCCCTTTTTACGACCCTGTAATCCCTGAATTCGTGGTAGAGTTGGGGTGACTGGATGGAGCTGAGCATTTACTGGCCAGATGCCCTTCCTGATGCCTACGTAGAGTTCACAGTGCTAGATCTAAATTCTGCCCCTTTTATTTTAGGTTTCGGGTAGGGTAGAACTTTGAGGGCATAGGCACAACTCTCATCTTGAATTTTTTTGACCTTCACCAAACAATGCTTCTGCTTGTCTCACCTTTTCCTGCTTTCTTAGCACCAACTGCAAGCTGTAAGAAGGAGATTTGGCTATATGGAGGCCTAAGCACATTCATTCATTCATTCATTCATTCATTCATTCATTCATTCATTCTATTTATAGTTTGCCTTTCCTCCAGCATTTAAGGCAGCATGCAAAGCACTCCCTCCTCCAATTTTCCCATCAACCCTGCGAGTTCAGTTAGGTTACAAGAAAAATTAGTTGCTTCCTATATCTACACAACACACCTCTATGACTTGTTTAGAGGAATTAAAAGATTAGGAAAAATAGAGGAATGGAATCTGAAGCCAAGGAAAAACTGTGGATATGGAAAAGGGTGTGAAAAATAAGGAAGCCACCATAACAACTCTGGATACCAGCTCTCAAAGAGAAGAACTGACAAAGACAGAATTAGTCAAAATCAGACAAGAGCCAAAAGACACCAACCAAAGAAATGAACACTATGGCAAATTATTCATCGATGAGATATTTATTTATTTAATACATTTACGTGGCCGCCTATAACGCATGTATGACACTGCGCAGGTAATGGTTAAAAACAGGATAAAAATGTAGTTTAAAACAACCAAGTTTAAGAACAATAGAAATAATATAAAATAACGTAGCAATTGAAAACATTGAGTTAACACATCCAAGGTCAAGAAATGGGCTCACCCATACTATCAGAGCCCCAGATGGCAAAACCAGATTTTCAGTGCCGGATGGTGCTCTCTTGTTGATGGAACCTGCAGCATGCCTCTCCTGCTGGATCTTACAGGACAGTAAACATTATTGGGGAGAGCCTATGTCCCATAGGTAACCCTGCTCTAAGCCACTAAGGACGTTAAGCAGAACATCCAGATTCAGCCACAGTTTTGTTCCATACAGTATCAACCTTGTGAATTCTCAAGCTTACTCTTTCCGCCATGTATTCAAGATGGACAGTGATTAATTTTTAGATTAGATTAGATTAGATTAACAGAGTTGGAAGGGACCTTGTAGGTCATCTAGTCCAGGGGTGGGTTCCAACTTACCTCGCTGCCGGTTCGCTCCCTCCCGCGCCACGTGGGCGTGCCTCGGCGTGCGCGCAGTAACAAAAAATCCGGGGGGAAAAACAAAGCCGAAAAAAAGATAGTGACCACATGCACAGTGCCGGAAGTTGGCTTCTGCGCATGCTCAGAAGGAAGAAGCAAAAAAAAACTCAAAACAAATTCAAAAAAAAATCAAAAAAAAGATGGCGGTCCCCACGGACTGGCACCAACCGATCCGGTTCGGTGATGTCATCATGACATCACCAGCAGGCCGCTATCGGTTCGGGAGAACTGGTCCGAATCGGGAGGAACCCACCCCTGATCTAGTCCAACCCCCCGCCCAAGCAGGAGACCCTACACCATTTCTGACAAATGGCAGTCCAATCTCTTCTTGAAAGCCTCCAGTGATGAAGCTCCCACAACTTCCGAAGGCAAGCTGTTTCATTGGTTGACTGTTCTGTCAGAAAGTTCCTCCTTATTTCTAGGTTGAATCTCTCCTTGATCAGTTTCCATCCATTATTCCTTGTCTGGCCTTCAGGTGGTTTGGAGAATAGTTTGCCCCTCTCTTCTTTGTGGCAGCTCCTGAGATATTGGAAGGCTGCTATCATGTCACCCCTAGTCCTTCTTTTCATTAAACTAGACATGCCCAATTCCAGCAACTGTTCTTTATATGTTTTAGTCTCCAGTTCCCTAATCATCCTGGTTGCTCTTCTCTGCACTTTTTCTAGAGTCTCAACATCTTTTTTATAGTATATGTTAGGATATAGGTATATATGCATGTATATAACATATATATGTGTTTGTTATGTATGTGTACAGTGTTAAGAGCAGGCAACAGAATTTCATTTTTAATGTGTGCCAGAGTGCCCACAGAAAAAAATGACAATAAATTATCTTATTTATAACATAACTAATTTATAAGATAAGTTATCTTATATTTAAAAGTAATCCCCATGTATTACACCCAGAACAGTGGTGGGTTGCTGCCGGTTCGGACTGGTTCTCCAGTACCAGTGGCGGAAATTTCCCCCCACTCGCCGAACTGGCAGCGATGGCCGGCTGGCCACGCCCCCGAACCAGTTCTCTGGTCGCCGCTCCTTGAAAGCAGCTTGCAAAGAACCCTCTGCACATGCACAGAGGCTTCTGCGCATGTGCAGAGGGTCATTTGCGCGACATGACGGGGATGTGACGAGGGTCAGTTGCGCGATGTGACGGGGGCGCGCGAGCGAGCGAAGCGTGCACTTCTGACGCGTGCACTTCCAACGCGATGCGAACCGGTAGGGAAGGTAAGTAGAACTCATCCTTGACCCAGAAGCATACTGGTAGCCAACGCAGCTCATGGTGCAGAAATCTTCCAAGTGTCTGCTCGCCATAACTATCAATGCCACCAAATTTTTCATGAGCTGAAGCTTCCAACTACTTTTCAAGGGAAGCCTTATGTGGAGTAAATTGCAGTAATACAAGCCGGAGAAGATTAAGGCATGATTGATTGAGAGTAGAGCCTCCCAGTCCAGGAACAGGGACAATGAAGCTGTGCAAAGGTCCTCCTGGCCATGGCTACCTCCTCCTCTTTGAGAACAAGCCATGAATCCAGAGGACCCCAAAATTTCTCATGGTACAACCCCATTCAGAACAAAAGATGGGAGGTCCACGGAACCAGGGCTTCCAAAACTCAGAGCCACTTGGCCTTACTAGGAATGACTCAAAGCCTGATGGCCCCAATCCAGACCCGTAGCTTCAAGATACAGATAGTCCTCGAGTTATGACCACAATTGAGCCGAAAATTTATGTTGCTAAGTGAGAAATTTGTTAAGTGAGTTTTGCCCCATTTTATGGCCTTCCTTGCCACGTTTGTTAAGTGACTCGCTGCAGTTGTTAAATTAGTCACACGGCTGTTAAGTGAATCTGGCTTCCCCAATTGACTTGTCAGAAGGTTACAAAAGGTTATCAGGTCACTAAAACAACTGTTGTAAGTCAAGGACTACCTGTCTATGACCTCAACACACTGAACTGTTGGAAATACATGGCAGTTGTCAAGCATCTCAATTTTGATCACACGACCGTGGGGGTGCTGCGAGGCAGTTTTTAAGTGAGTTTTACCCCATTTTACAAACTTTTTTTTGCCACAGTTGTTAAGCGAGTCACTGCAGTTGTTAAGTGAATCGTGAAGTCATTAAGCCAATCTGCCTTCCCCATTGACTTTGCTTGTCAGAAGCCAGCTGGGAAGGTTAGAAATGGTGGTCACATGACACCAGGACAGTGCAACTGTCCTAAATACATGCCAGTTGCCAAGCGTCCAAATTTTGATCACATGACTGTGGGGACGCTGCATTGGTCATAAGCATGAAGACCGGTCGCAAGTCACTTTTTTCAGAGATTTTGCAACCTCCAACAGTCACTAACAAATGCTTGTAATTCGAAAACTACCTGTATCTCATTCCAAACTGAAGGTTAATTCACCCAGTGGTTTCAAGTAGCTGTGAGACAAGAGAGTCTTATGGCACCCCACACAATAGGGCATTGAGAGGGCCGCATCAGGGTTGTGTTTAACCTCCGGGGGGGGGGCTGGGGGGCGTGGCCAGCTCGAAGCCACTCATGTCGGGGGTGCCTGTGGCAGCCTGAGCGCTCTGCCAGTGAAAACGGGCTCCCAAGCTCCGTTTTCAGCCGCGACGGCCTCCTGCAACCCTCTGCCAGTGAAAACACAACTCGGAGGGCCACACGTGGCCCTCCCGAGCTCCGTTTTCACTGCCAGAGGCACCGCAGGCCAGTCCTTCGCTGTTTCCAGGGCAGCCCCGCAGGCCAGATATAAGCACCCCGTGGTCCGGATCCGGCCTACGGGTCTTGAGTTTGACACCCCTGCAATAGGGGCTGCAGGCTGGATCTCTCCTCCCCTATCCGCTCCAATTATTTATGTACCAAAAAGATAAAGATTTTTTCTTTAAAAAAAAGCCCAATAAAGAATATTTAAAGTGGTTTCATTTGGGGGGAAAAAGAGGTCTATAATTCAGAATTCTAAATTCCTGGGAGAAATCTCCCAAATATACACAGTTGTCGATGGGCAAAAATACACGTATAATTGTTTGTATTATCTAATTTCCAAAACACAATCCAAGACAATCTAAGCTTTATTATTTCTAGCAATAATGAAGGCTCGAGGGCTTTCTGGAACAAACATAATCTCTTAACCCTTCCTTCCTCTTTACCACTTCTACTGCTTGTTCCTTCCCCTCTCCTCCACACACAACCCCCAAAAAAATGGAAAGGAAAAGAATCTCAGTGCTTAGATTTTGAATTCTGGTCACACATACAGTGAAGCATGATTGGAGGGGGGGAAAAACAGTAGAGAGTGATAATAATATAACGCCTCATTCTGGTTACTAAAAAGGCAGCAGGAATTGGTCTAGATTTCACATTGGTCTGCTTCTTGTACACTTGCCTTCCTCCCTTCCCTCCCTCCCTCCCTTTTTCCTTTCCTCTTTTTCCTTTCCTCTCTCCCTTTCTTTTTCCTTTTCTTTCCTCCCTCCCTCTTTTCCTTTCCTGCCACCCTTCTCTTCCTCCCTTTTTCTTTTCTTTTCTTTTCTTTTCCTTTCCTTTCCTTTCTTTTCCTGCCACCCTTCTCTTCCTCCCTTTTTCTTTTCTTTTCTTTTTTTTTCCTTTCCTCTCTTTTCCTGCCACCCTTCTCTTCCTCCCTTTTTCTTTTCTATTCTTTGCCTTTCTTTTCCTTTCCTTTCTTTTCCTCCCACCCTTCTCTTCTTTCGTTTTTGTTTTTTTTTGTTATCTTTTCTCTTTCTTGC
>QLTV01009056.1:312177-338824 GCA_003457575.1 Thermophis baileyi
ATAGTTATACCAATTTTATAACACTCAAACATTCACCTACTGTAATGTAATTTATTTCCTTTCGTCCTTTCTAAGTTCATCATCAAAATTTAATTTTCACTTTTTATAATATATATCATCATATACCAATCTTATATAAAACCCTTATAACATAATTAATTATACACAATAATATTGATGCAATTGAATCTATTAACATGTCTTTTTATCCCTCTTCCTTTCCATTACAAATCTTGTATAGAAACCTTTTAAAATAATAATTATACAAATTTTATAACATTCCAACAATTGCACCTACTATAATATACCTTATTTCCCTTTTTCCTTTCTAAATTCATCCCTTTTAAATCATCATCAAAGTTTAATTTTCACTTTTCATAATGTATATCATCATATACCAATCTTATATAAAAACCTTATACCATAATTAGTTATACACAATTAATAACATTGATACAAATAAATATATTAACATATGTCTTATTACCCCTCTTCCTTTCCATTAACCTTCCCCTCTTCATTCATTCTCTTTTGGTGTGGGTTTTTCCCTTTCGTCTCCTTCTCTTAACTTCTTTTTCTTTCTTTTATTTTTATACATATCAATTCTTTTTTTCTGAATTCCTTTTCTTCCTTTTAAGTATATTATTTGCTTAAATCTCCTCACAATTTCTCCTCGTCTCTTCTCCCTATTACCCCCTCTATCTTTTGATTGGTTCTTCTGAACATAATGCTCCCCCCTGTCTACTCTTTTCTTGTCACTGTAAATCCCAGTGGAATCATCTGTTTGTTTTTTATTTTCAATTTCTTTGTCTTCAATGTAATTTCCTTGTTCCTCATTTTTATTCTCCAACACTGTGCATTCTGAGTGCTCTATATGTTCCAACTTCGTTTCTGTTTTCTTATTACCTCTTAATTCCAAAAGATACGTTTTTATATCATCATGAATATATTTTAACATCCCAATTGATTCTTCATACATACACACCTCCATACTATCAAGTTACAATTGTTAAAACTTTTTTTTAATTAAATCTTTCTTTATTGAAGCTTAAATCCATATAGTCTCTTTACACTTCAGCATTCTGGTATCCAATTTTAGTCTGTTCCATTCCAGTTCAAAATCTTGTTATCTTCCATCACTATAATAAGTCAAAATCAAACACTATAACACAACATACACTCCTTTCAAGTTCTCACAGTTCCAAGTTATCTTTGTCAGCAAGGTCAATCCCCACAGCTGTTAGCAAATTTTTTCCCTTTTTTTCCCTGTTTTTCCACAAGCTATTGTAATATTTTCTTTCAACCAGCAGATGGCGTTGGCAGATTCCTGATATAACAAACCAGTTATTTAACAGAACTCTCCAAAATGCTTTAAATCCATATATGGGATATTTTCTTCAAATTCATTATTCTTTTTCAAATTTCTTTAATTTTCACCAAGTCCAATTGCAAAAACATCAGCAATCTTCTTGGGCTTTAATCTCCATTTATCCAATTCTCTCTATGGTATTCCCAATTGCTAGATAGCTGCTAGTTTCCACTCTGGGATATCTTTTACTGTCTCATTTTAAATCTTCTTTTATCTTTAAATTGGCCACACTCACCCAGCTTCAATACTTTACTTCCACACCGCTCCTGCACAAACGCTTAGATCTTTTCACCTAGGCAATCCACAAACTCTTTATTTCAATCGTTCCGTTGTGGCCGTCTCAGCTAATGGCAACAAGTCGCCTTTTCGCAGCTGCTGGTCGGGAGGCTGGTGCTGGCTTCCTGAGGGGTTTGCAGATCCCCCCGGCCCACCGACCTGTGCCTCCCCTCTTCACCACCCCTCCAGGGTGGCTCCAACCCGGTTCCAGATGGCTCCGGGTCCCCGAACAACTGGAAATTTGGCGTTTCCCTCGGAGGTTCCGAGGGAAATGTCCGTGGCGCCGAGACATTGGCCACGCCCCCCTAACACGATTTTTAAGTGAATCTGGCTTCCCCATTGACTTTGCTTGTCAGAAGGTCGCAAAAGGGGATCACGTGACCCCAGGACCCTGCAACCGTCATAAATATGAACCAGTGGCCAAGCGTCTGAATTTTGACCATGTGACCATGGGGTTGCTGCAACCGTCATAAGTTTGAAAAATGGTCATAAGTTGCACAGTGGTTAGAATGCAGAACTGCAGGCTACTTCTGCTGACTGCCGGCTGACTGCAATTTGGCAGTTCGAATCTCAAGGTTGACTCGGCCTTCCATCCTTCCGAGGTTGGTAAAATGAGGACCCAAATTGTTGGGGGCAATAGGCTGACTCTGTAAACCGCTTAGAGAGGGCTATAAAGCACTGTAAAGCAGTATATAAGTCTAAGTGCTATTGCTATAAGTCACTTTTTTCAGTGCTGTTGTAACTTTGAATGGTCACTAAATGAACTGTTGCAAGTCGAGGACCACCTGTACTCTTTACTGAGGCAGGGAAGTAAAAAAAAAATAAAAAAACTATCCCAGAAGAAGATATTGGCAAATCACTTCTGAAAATGTTGCCAAGGAAACGGCATAGTCCTGTTATTACGGACCTCTGATTGATAAAAACAGAATGCTGTTACATAATACTAGTATTTATAGGTTACAGGATTTAGTACTCATTATTAATTCCCAGCTTTGAATGCTCTGAATAATGTGAAGCATGCAAATAGTATTTAGTAAAACCAGCCGTCCATATCTGTCATGCTCTCTTCAGGCTGGGAATCTATATGGAAATATACAGGTAGTCCTTGACTTACGACCACAAATGGCACTGAAGTGACCCTGGGACACTGCAAACGTCATAAATACATGCTGGTTGCCAAGCGCCAGAATTTTGACCATGTGACCATGGAGATGCTGTGACAGTCGTAAGTGCAAGGACTGGTTGTAAGTTACTTTCTTCAGTGCCTTTGTAACTTTGAACATCCGCTAAACAAGTGGTTGTAAGTCAAGGACTGACAGGGAGTCCTGAACTTACGACTACAACTGAGCCCAAAATTTATGTTGTTAAATGAGAAATTTGTTAATTTTGGGACTGTTCTCACCACATTTGTTAAGTGAATCACTGCAGTTCTTAAATTAGTAACGTGGTTGTTAAGTGAATCTGGCTTCCCCATTGACTTTGCTTGTCAGAAGGTCGCAAAAGGGGATCACGTGACCTTGGGTCACAGCAACGGTCATAAATGTGAGTCAGTTGTAAAGCATGTAAATCTTGACAAGTGACGAATGTAAATCACGTGACCCTGGGGATGCTGCAACCGTCGTAAGTGTGAAAAATGGTCATAAGTGACTTTTTTCAGTGCCGTTGTAACTTTGAACGGTCACTAAATGAACTGTTGTAAGTTGAGGACTGTCTGTAGTGTCATCCCTGACATTGATTGGCTCAGCTGCTGTGACATCATGGAACAATCAAACCATTCCTGTAAGGAGTAAGAATATTTATAGTCTAATCTGAAGGGATAAATATCAATTTGGCTGGAATTAAAACCTCATGTTGAACCTGTAATTTGAAAAGCTGGGGGGGGGGGGGAAGCCTGGAATGAGTTTTCAAAGATTTCATTTTACAGAGCAGTGAAAAAGAGAGATGCTTGAAAAAAAAATGGCTGCAGAAACTCCAGGAACGGAGACATTAAAAAAAAAAACCCCAAACAAATAGATTGCATTTCATTTCACTCAGCTTTGGGATTCTCCTAGCATTTTAATATTTTCTCCTGGTGCCGAAAATCTCTTGTTTGTTCCTGAAGGGCTTTTATGACAGCAAAGGGTAACCACATTGAAAATACAATTACTGTACCACCTTAAGTGAATTGATTTCCAAATAAAATGGCTTGGTTGATGTGGGAGATGGAAATTTCAACACTGATAGCTTATTAAAAGAAGAACGTGGTGTGAAAATAGATTTTTGTGTGCAAGGGAGATGTATATATTTCCTCGGCATGACTGTTCCAGTTATTTACAAGTCTCAATTCCACTTGTCACCCTTTGTGGTAAAATACCTCTGACCTGGTATTCAGAGGTAGACTGCGTCTAAATAAGGAGGGTCTTTTTTTTGTTGTTTTTTTGTTCTTACCATGACTAATGCTCCCTCTAGAGTAGACCCAGTATCCATTATCCTCCACATTGGTGTAATTGGATCTTGCACTGAATGACAAACTATCGATCCACATAAGAATAATGCTTTAAAAATCATTTTATTGGTTAACACCAAGTGATGTTCACTTTTGGCTAAAGCAGTTTCTTTGGAAGTCAGAAACAATCCTGAAGACGGCTTGTAACATAAACTCCCTTCTCAATTTAATTAAGTTTGGCTTGGATAAAACATGTAGTTAGCTCATTATTTTGTTTCCAGCAACGTGGAGCTCGGAACAATCAACCTTCTTTCTTTCTTTCTTTCTTTATCACCCCATTCCTAAGAGGTCTGTAAGGGGCGTGCATAAGCGCACCAGCGTGCCTACCGTCCCTGTCCTACTGTCCTATTGTCCTCATCTATCTGTATTCACCTTGATTATGTTTATGTTTATACCTATACCTGCTATCTTGTACATGTATGACAAACAAATATAAATAAATAAATAAATAAATAAATAAATAAATAAATAAATAAATAAATAAATAAATAAATAAATAAATAAATAAATAAATAAATAAATAAATTTGTCCTTGGCGTTTATTGCTTAGAGATAGACTGCCTCTGAACAAGGAAGTTCCGTTTTGTTGCTACAGGCTCCTGACCGACCAATCTATACTTTTCGCCAAGCACGTATCGAATCCCGTTTGAAACATCCCTCTTTCGCCCGCTTTCTTTCTACTCTGCCTATGTTTTCTTACTGCTCACATCAGTGGACAGCGGCCCATCCTCTCCGTCCCTCCCTGGCATCCTGGATCGCCCTTCCCTGCACTCTGCACACCCTCAGAGACGCTCTGCACCGGCTCCGCGCGCAGGAACCGATCTCTCCTCTAATCTCCATCCGCCCCTCGGTCTGCTCGGAGCTCCGTCTCCTACCCGGCGGAAGATCCAAGCCACTACCCTACTATAACCAGAGGGCAAGGCAAGAAGCAATGGATGGAAACTAATCAAGGAGAGAAGCAACCTGGAATTGAGGAGAAACTTCCTAACAGTGGACAATGCACCAGTGGAACGGCCTGCCTGCAGAAGTTGTGGGAGCCTCCATCACTGGAGGTCTTTAGGAAAAGACTGGGTAGCCACTTGTCTGAAATTCTAGGGGGTTGGACTAGAAGACCTCCAAGGTCCCTTCCAGCTCTATTCTGATTGATTGATTGATTGATTGATTGATTGATTATCTCCTCCGCCACGTCCCGATCGCCCTTCTCGCCTCACCTCGTCCATCTTCGCGCCCTGGCCATTTTTCTCCTCCGGCCTCTGTGCGTGCCCAGGGGCCACGTGCTGGAGCTGAACCCGTTGCCTTTCGCTTTTTCTCTCCTGCTCGCTTTCGGACGCGTCCTCATCCCCGTCGCCCCTCTCTCATCACTCGGGTGACCCGTTTGAAGAGCCCTCTGCCCCGCAAGGCAGCGATGCCACCCTGCCCAGAGGCTGCCAGCTGGCTCTTTCGCCGACCGGCCCGCCCTCTTTTGGCGGGTCCCCGCCGCGTCCAGCGCCCCCAGTGGCCCAACGGCGCCAAAGCAAGCCTATCCCGCCTTCGCCCGGGAAAGCGAGCGCCAGCCAGAGCGCAGAGCGCAGAGCGCAGAGCGCGCCCGGCCACTGGATCGGCTGCAGCTCCGGCAGCGCCCGGCTCCTTCCTCCGCCCCCGACGCTCCCATGGGCGGGCCCTGCCCGGCCCCTTCCCTCCCCTCCTAGGCGCCCCCAGCCCTCCTGCCCACCCAGGGGCCGGGGAGGGGGGCGGAGGGGCCGGGCGCCCCAAACTTTGCCCGCCCACGCCGCGCAGGCTTCCTCTATGGAGTTGCGCCGGGCGCTCCTCTGCTGCTGGTGCCTGGCGCTCCCCTGCAGCCTTTTGCTGCTGCTCCCCGCGCCGGGCCGGGGCCACCCGCAGCCCTGCCACATCCTGGCGCGGATCGGGCACACGGTGAGACTGGGCGCCTTGCTGCCCCGCGGAGGAGGCGCGCAGAGCCGGGTGCGCAACGCCCTGGCTCGGGCCAGCCGCGCCGCCGCCGCCGTCCTGCCTTACAACCTCAGCCTGGAGGTGTTGCCCGGGGCTCCCCTCTATCGGGACCCGGCCTCGCTGGCCCGCTGGCTGTGCCAGGCGCTGGTGGTGCGAGGAGTCGCCGCCGTGCTCGCCTTTCCCGCGTCCCGCCGGGAGCTGCTCCAGGTGGATTTCGCCGCCGCCTTTCTGGACATCCCCTTCATCAGCATCAGGCAGGAACCGGAGGAACAGGAGGGCGACCCGGGCGACGATGTCGACGAGCCCCCGATGCCCTTCAGGACCTGGGTAAGCCTCCTTCGCCCCTCCTTCTCTAGAGCCTCCACAGCCAGGGGCAGACTATCTTCCAGGGCCGCTGCCGAGGAGAAAAGAGCAGAGCAGGGCAAAGCCGTGGTCCCGTTGGAAGGATGCTGGGAGCCTCCATGTGCCGGTGCAGTCTATCTTAGGGGAGGTAGATTCCTGGGGAGAGGAGTTGGGGCGGTTTCTGATTGCTGTGGCCCTTTGGTTGACTCATGTGGTGCCCTGCTATTGTAAAATGGAGTATTGCGATGATTGCTATTGATTTCAACATCCGCGGATCGTTCGTTCTTCAGGTTACTGAATGCTAGAAAAATATCAGCAGGAGAATTCTGTTGCCAGGGCTGTTTATCTTTAAGCCATTATTTACTACTCCCGTGAATTTCCATAGACACCAACTGTCGACTTTCATCTGTTGGGTGCAGGAAACACCCGTGGTAGATCATCATCCTATATTTAGGACAAACAAAGGTACCAATTGTCACCCAGCTCATGCGCTGTAGTTCTAGTCCCCCAGCAGATAAGCTACCCTTAGATATGGAAGCTCGAAAGAATTTACCCATTAGCACCCTCAGTATCCAGAGGTCAGAAAGAGACACCGGAGCAAAGGAACAGGTTGCTTTCCAGATGTTTTAGACTTCAATTCTCAGCATCTTTTGCCAGTACACATCTGGGGAGCATCAGGTTGGGAAGATTGCAATAGCCATTTCTTGCTATGAATCTCATTTGGCAAAGAATACATTATACATGTCCTCATGTGGCTTTCCCGTCTTCTACTAGGTGTGGTAATGAAATGGAGCCTGGGAGTACAGTGGCAATCTGCCTCTGCCATTCCTGAGGACAAAACAAGATCTGTTGTCACTTTCATTCCTTGCTTGTGGCATTCTTGGAGTCATCGTCACTACTCAGTGTAGGGAAGTAGATGTTAGAATTTCTTCATTAGATTGGGTTTTTTTTTTCTGTTTCAAATCAAGACAGCTCTTCTTCAGCCGTCATGCACAGTAGAGCTTCCTTATTCAGAGGCAATCTATCCCTTAATGTTAGATGCTAGAAACTGGGGAGCCACCATGTTCAAAAGTGGTCTACCTATAAATAATGGGTCAAAGAAACTAGGACACAGGTTAAGAAAGAATATTGCAGGACACCAACCCTATTAGCTCTGGAATTGGTGAGAACTGGAGGAGTCAGACAGAAATCAGTAAGGCTGAAGGTTTCTCATTTCTGGAAGAGCATCTCACGATATCTGATGTACAGAATGGGTTTCCCAGCCTTCCTTGGAAACGCTGGGATCTAAACCAGGAGATTTTTTTTTCCCAACGGAAAGTTGATCTCAAAGCACAGAGTGCTTGTTGTAGCCTTAACTCTTCCCTTGGTGGTCCTACTCAACCTTTCAGGAGGGGGCAAGAAGGCAGATTTTGAGTTAGTTCCAATACCTGTTCCAGCACGTAAATCTCCCCTGGTATAAAATGAGACTGTTTGAACCATAGGCTGCCTTCCTGTCTGTTCTTGAATCACACCCACAGTTGTTGCAATAGGAATAGGAGAAATAACTTTCCAGCCTAATGATGGTGTCTCCTCCCCACCCCCAAAATAACAGGTTCTAAACCTTCTGTTTAGAAGCTCTGATGTCTCTGTCATTTTCATACTAGTAGCTGGATACCCATGCTTCGCTACAAAAGGGTTTGATAAATTGACAGTTAAAGCTTGAACATTAATGAGTAGTTACATCGAACTCTCCTATCTCCCTTCTCTCCCTCAGGCTGGCCCCATTGATCCTCTCCTCTCCCCTTCTCTCCCTCAGGCTTGCCCCACAGAGGCCTCTCCTATAGCCCCATTGATCCTCTCCTATCCCCCTTCTCTCCCCCAGGCTTGCCCCACAGAAGCCTCTCCTATCTTATCCCCTTCTCTCCCTTTCAGGTGGGGAGGGGGAGTAGAACGTCTAACTCCTTAGCATCAGTATATATTCTTATATATTTGTATAAGAAATAACTAATGCTCTGATGGTCATTTCGAAAAATCATTTCTTAGCGAGCACCTAGAAGCCAAGAGGAACATACGTGCCAAGTTTCAAGTTTGTAGGCTTTACGGTTCTGGAGATTTCATGATGATGCGTGAGTGGTATTTCGCTTTTATATATATATAGATTTGTTGCAGGCACTTTATATTTTGCAGAACGATGGGAGTTTTCCAAAAAGTGGAAGTTTTGGTTCTCTGGCACTGTAAGCTTGGGTTCCAGTGGATCATTTCTCCTCTGAGCAATTGCTATTCCATGCAGGGATCTAGGGATCCTTTTTTTTTTTTTTTTTTTTTTTTGCTGTGCCTTCTGCTTTTCTTCCTCAATGTATGGCTGCTCCAAGTCAGGTGTCCCAGAAAATTGGATCCTCACTAGGTGCTGCCTATATTTAGATTTAGGTTTTTTAAAAGAAAGCATATACAATTGTAAGACCTTTGTAAAGGAAAGCTGTTTTTTTCTATGTCGCATAATTATTCTATTTAATAGCTGAGAATATAAATGGCTTAGGCTTTAACGGTGGAGACCTTGGTGTTTGATGAGCTTGGCTATTTGCTTGCAGATGTTTCATTATCCATCTAGGTAACATCACCAGTGTGAATGAGTGTATACATATATAGTACACTCTTTCCTGTTTATATACAGTAGTTTGCCCTGCTACTATTGGTGGCCCTGTGGTTTTCTTCTGGCGGTTCCTTGGTTGGGGTATTATTTTCTGTTCAATTGTTTGTCTGGTGTCAATCCTTGTTTATCTGGTGTTGGAGAGGACATGTCAGTGGTCTTTTTGTTTCCTTCTGAACTGTTTTATTGCTTCTTGAATGGTATGTAAATGTGATTTATCTCTGTGTGTCTGTTGATGGATATTTAACATAGTATGGACTGACAGCAGCTTCTGAGATATTTTAGGGACAAAAATAGGTTTCTTCTGCAGATGTGCAGATGCAGGTATGTAGATGCAAGTGTGTGCCATTCTTATAGCCCTTTCCCACTTGTGAACCCTCCCCTGCCTCCAAATAGATCAGACCACTCCTCTTTTATCTTCACAACAACCTTACAAGGTAAGTTAATCACTGGCTCATGTCCAATCAATGAAATTGATTCCAGAGCTGGGATTTTAGCCTGTTGTTTCCTTGCTCTACCTCTCAAGAGAGTTACCATCTAGGTCAGGATTGTCCAACCTTAGCAACTTTAAGACTTGTGGACTTCCCCTGCTGGCTGGGGAATTCTGGGAGTTGAAGTCCACAGGTCTTAAAGTTGCCAAGGTTGGACATCCCTGGTCGAGGTGTCATTCTGCAGTGGCATACAGTAATCCCTCCTTGTGGCCCAGGGCTGGCTCAAGCAATTCACCACTGGAGCGTTCCCCAAGGCTAGAAATAAAGCTTCTCAGGGATCAAGGTTCTATGGAGAAAAATAAAACTGGGGTTGGTAGTGGAGCCTTCTTTTGAACGATGCCCACTTTTATTGGCATACGGCCACTTTGCCTTATCCCTGCTGGTGTTTGTGTAACGCTCCCCATCCTCTGCCGTTCTGCAGTAGCCTGCAGAGGATAGTTAAGAAATGGGTCAGGTTTGTAAAGCCAAGGAGGGCGGGGAGCTGCTCCGGAACAGAGGGGAGGCAGGTACCCAAAGCTGGGGTCGTTGGCACCCATGCCTGGCACAAATAAAGCTACTAGGGTATCTTGGAACAATGAGATCAAGCGTGCATAGTTTTACCCATTCCATTGTGTGCCATCTAGCTAAAACACTATTTGGGGAACCAAGGGAGTTTCTGGAATCTCCAATGTAACTATTTCTTCCCACTTACGACTATAACCATGTTGCTTGTATCTTTCCATTTATATTGTTTCTATTTGTTTCCTAGTACGATATGATAGCTTATTAGTAACCTTGACTATCACTAAGTGTTGTATCTTTTGATTCTTGAGGAATGTATTTTATTCTCCTTATGTACACTGAGAGCATATGCACCAAAGACAAATTCCCTTGTGTGTCCAATCACACTTGGCCAGTAAAGAATTCTATTCTATTCAGGAAATTATTTACAGAATAAACGGGCTTACAAGGTCATGTCAAGATTCCAAAGGGGGATTTTCCCCCTCCCTGTTTTTTTTCCTTTTTTCCTTTTTCAAATCACATCCTATCGATCAGATCGTAAGCATCCTTTACTCCTTGTCTCCCGGCAAGTAATTTCCCCGGCAGGCCATCTGTATTTCATATACAGGCTTGGCGAAAACCAATTTCCTGCCGGCACATCGGTGAAAGAAAGAAAGGTGTGTGTGGGGGAAAGGCACAGTCAGAAACGAAAAGCTTGTGTGGAGTTTGCATTTAAAACCTGAGGGCATTTCACTTGTTCCCAGCGTGCTGGTCTTTTACAGCTGGACATCTCCGAGGATCAGAAGTTGCGGCTATAATAGTAGCCAGAAAGCCCTGGAGATTTTACTCATCCCTGTGAAACGATTGGTGTCTCGGAGAGCAGGAGAAAGAAAACCTCTGGAAAGCGAACTGATCTAGCAAATTGTCAGTTGCCGAGAACTGGATAGTTTCAGCTTGGTTTAAATTGATGCTCTAGGCTCGGAGCACTTTACACCTTAATTCCAGTTGAGAGACTGGAATTGCAAGCAGAGAATTGGTGGGAGAGGTATGAAATATAAATAGAGCATGAAAAGAGATTGGAACAGCTGTAATCAACTGTAGAAAGCGGCTGGGTCAACTTTCCCAGTCCGGTGAGCTCTAGATAGGTTAGGACTGCAACTCGCAGTATTCTTTACCTGGCACAGACACTAGGGATTCTGGGAGTTTTAGTTCCACTACACCTAGGGTGCTGGGGTGTGAAAAGCTCAGGTTGGACCATCAAGGGATGCTGGGATAAAATCTGCATCTTTGGAATTCTATAGATTGGGCTACTGACTCTGTACAGGTAGTCAGAATCAGAATAGAACTGGAAGGGACCTGGAAGGTCTTCTAGTCCAGCCCTCTGCTCAAGCAGGAGATCCTATACCCGTGATGGCGAACCTATGGCACGCGTGCCAGGGGTGGCACGCAGAGCCCTCTCTGCTGGCACACGCGCCGTCGCCCCAGGTCAGATCTCCGTGGCGTTTTTTTCGTGAGCTTCTGTTTCCCTGCAAACGACGAAACAGAAGCTCACGAAAGAAAAAGAACTTACCTCTTGCTGCACTGCCGGTGTTGGGATGCCCCGCCTCCCGCCGGCCAGCTGGTCTTCGGGTCTCTGCTGCGCATGCGTGCATGTCTACACATGCATGCGTTTGCGCTCACCTTTCAGTTTGGGCATGTGCGCGCGCGCAGTTTGGGCACTCGGTGTCTAAAAGGTTCACCATCACTGTCCTATACTATATAATCCTCGACATACGACCACAATTGAGCCAAAAATTTATGTTGTTAAGTGAGTTTTGTCCCATTTTACAACATTTCTTGACACAGTTGTTAAGTGAATCACTGCAGTTGATAAGTTAGTAACCTGGTTGTTAAGTGAATCTGGTTTCCCTCTTGACTTCGCTTGTCAGAAGGTCGCAAAAGGGGATCCCCATGACACTGGGACACTGCAACGGTCATAAGTATGAACCAGTTGCCAAGCATCTGAATTCTGATCACATGATCATAACTGAAAAAAATGGTGATAAGTCACTTTTTTCAGTATGGTTGTAACTTTGAACGGTCACTAAATGAACTGTTGTAAGTCGAGGACTACCTGTATTATCACCACCATGCTAGGAGGTCCTTGCAGTACTGGGGACAGGAATCACGCAATGCAAGGGATTTGTGGTAATCCATTATGAGTTTCTCCCACTCTTGGAGGCAATTCAATCTGCCTGGGTTAATATCAGGGATCCAGATCACCTGGGACAGCCTAGTTTCTCAACCTTGGCAACTTTAAGCAGTGTGGACTTCAGCTCCCAGAATTCCCCAGCCAGCATGCTCCCATTTGGGGAATTCTGGGGAATTGAAGTCAACACCTCTTAAAGTCACCACGGTTGAAAAACATTGACCTAGTGATTTCATGATCATTACTATTAGCCCTAATAAAGCCCACTGTCTTTACACAGTGGGAGATTCTTTGCCTCTAGTTTATCAATTATCAATCAGAATAGAGCTGGAAGGGACCTGGGAGGTCTTCTAGTCCAGCCCCCTGCTCAAGCAGGAGATCCTACCATTTCAGACAAGTGTCTGTCTGTCCAGACTCTTCTTAAAAACCTCCAGTGATGAAGCACCCACAACATCTGAAGTCAAGCTCTTCCACTGGTTAAGTGTCCTCACTGTTAGGAAGTTTCTCCTCAATTCCAGGTTGCTTCTCTCCTTGATTAGTTTCCATCCATTGTTTCTTGTTCTGCCCTCTGGTGTTTTGGAAAATTGTGTGGCAGCCTCTCAAATACTGGAATACTGCTATCATGCCACCCCTAATTCTTCTTTTCTCTAGACTGGCCATACCCAAATCTTGCAACTATTCTTCATATGTTTTAGTCTCCAGGCCTTTAATCATCTTAGTTACTCTTCTTTGCACTTTTTCCAAAGCCTCAACATCTTTTTTTGTAATCTGGTGACCAAAACTGGATGCAGTATTCCGGGTGTGGCCTTATTAAGACTTTATAAAGCGGTACTAATACTTCACGTGATTTTGATTCTATGCCTCTGTTTATACAACCAAGCTTTTTTGGCTGCTGCCACACACTGCAGTTATGGTGTCAGCTTGAGTAAAGATTTAAAAAGGTATTGGTGAAGAATTACATTCTGACAGTGATAAATGGATCCTCCAAGTATAGTAGTAGTATACCCGAGTGATTAAAAAGAAGAGCAAGTTGCAATTTTTATATGCTGGGAGAAAAAGTGTGCTGCTCTCGATGGATCTTTGGTCTGTTCAAGGAAGACATTGCTTGATTCCTGGGGACCTCCCAAAATATTCTGTTGTGTTCATTATTTGTTAATATGAAACAAATAACCAAACCCCCCCCCCGCCTCATTAAAATCCTTGCCTTTCTCTTTTGAAAATAATCTGCTGAAAAAATACAACACAAATGGGGATACAAAATGGACATTGGTGAATGGAGAATGACCACATTTAGAATAGAATAGAATAGAATAGAATAGAATAGAATAGAATAGAATAGAATAGAATAGAATAGAATAGAATAGAATAGAATAGAATAGAATAGAATTTTTTATTGGCCAAGTGTGATTGGACACACAAGGAATTTGTCTTGGTGCATATGCTCTCAGTGTGCATAAAAGAAAAGATAAGTTCGTCAAGAATCATAAGGTACAACACTTAATGATAGTCCATTTCAGGCTGTTCCAAGTGTTCTGGTTGTTTTGCGATCTTAGCACACTTACAACAACTTTATAAAGTTGGCCAACAGTATAACAATCCCCCTATTGTGAAAAGGCCCCATTTCTTTGGAAAATCAAAGATGGGAAGGTTTCTGATTTTCTAAAGCCACCTTTGCAATTATATTGTCCTAGGTTCAGTTTGAAAACTTGAATTAAATCAAGTAACAGGGAACCTTTGACACCCGGTAGAGAGATGGAACGCATTCACACATTGAGCTCAACCCACATTTTCTGGGTTGCATAATTATCAACCGAACAATAGGCTGGGTTATGCAGCGTGTTGAGCCACGTGCATTAAAATTGATCCGGGTTTAATACTGTACCTACTTGCGTGCATCGTGCCAGTGCAATCTCTCTGAGTCTTGAGCTGACTTGGTGAAGCGTGTTGTACAAACACAGCTACTGCTGGTTAAAGTGGGCAAACAGTGTACCGGATTGTAAAAATGAATTATCATACTCTAAATTAGCTTGCGATGTTCCTGTCTGACATGATGAAGAAAAATAGAGCCTCTCCTATCGTGTGGGCATCCTTCATCTCTTACAAATCAGCAAGAAGCAGATGGTTGATATTGATTTCATATGGAAAAAAGCCCAGCAAGATTTCTAAATACCATTGATTACATTTCAGATAGTCCTCAACTTACAACCAGTTTAATGATTGTTCAAAGTTACAACGGCACTCAAAAAAGTGACTTATGACCATTTTTCACTTATGACCGTTGCAGCATCTCCACGGTCACGTGATCAAAATTCGGTTGCTTGGCAACTGGCATGTATTTATGACAGTTGCACTGTCCTGGGGTCATGTGATCAACTTTTGTAACCTTTCCAGCTGACTTCCGACAAGCAAAGTCAATGGGGGGAGCCAGATTTGCTTAACAACCATGTGATTCGCTTAACAACTGCAGCGATCACTTAACATCTATGGCACAAGTGTCAAACTCGTGTCACGATGTCACGTGATGTATCGCAATGTTTTTTGCCTTCGCGGAGCCAGGTTGGGCGTGGCCTGTGCGTGAAGCATCCAGCCCACAGGCCGCCAGTTTGACACCCCTGATCTATGGCAAAAAAAAAAAGTCACAAAATGGGGCTCAAATCACTTAACAATTGTCTTGCTTAGCAATGGAAATTCTGGGCAGAATTGTGGTCATAAGTTGAGGAAACTTGCCTCAAAGAAATAGCCAAGAACTGCCCTTTGTTTTAAGCCACATTTAAGGGGTCAAAGGTTTTGCGAAGGGACGTTTGCATAGCCAATTTAGCTGAGATTATTTGAGTGAAATTAGATCATTAGAAGTGTTTAGCAGTTTCCTTCTCTCTCCCTCCCTGCCCGCTTTTTGGAGCTGTCATCTGTCATAAATAAAGCAGTAGACATAGGTGTTAGGGTTTTTCTTCTTCTTCTGTTAAGTAGAAACAAAATTACAATCCACAACTTTTGAGGGTTTTTTGACAGAGCTCCCTTGTGTCATGAAAAATATCTCCATTGCAGAGAAGATAACTTCTGGATACAAGGTGAAGCGAAGTTATAGATTTCTTCCCTAGCAACAAATGAAAAATGAGTCAAAACCTTATTAGGTTGGGAGGAGACCCAGACCAGTGCAATTAAGGAAAAGGGGAAAAAAAGTCTGCATTAAATTTAGGTCAGATGCAGGGGTTCTGCAGGGGTGAGGTCAAAAAAGTCAAAATGTCAGCCAAATCCATGACCTTTTTTAATGTACATTGTGACAGGCACCTACAGTTTGTAGAAGATTCTCCCCCCTTCCCCCCCCCCAAAATTCAAATCAACTCTCTTTCTGCTAGCTTTTACACAGGCATCATATTTTTATTCCACCTTCCCTCTGCTGGCATTTTATCAGGAATAGTGATATCTCAATTCTTCATTTTCCCTCTCTTGTTCTTTAAGAACACTTTACCAATGTTGTCAGTTTGATTTTGAGCAAGTTCAGGCTGAAAATGTCCCCGTTCGTCAACATAAATCAACTCCACTTCGGTTCAAACAGCCATTTGCAAAATGCTCTTGAGATTCCATCCTTATTGCATTGATATTCCATTCTTCCTCTTGACACTTAAAGCAATAGTGGCAAATATCTGTAGCTCGGGTGTAGAATGAGGGTGAAGGTTTGTTCTCCGAGCTTGTGGGTTGGTTTCCAAACGTTTCGTTACCAGGCTAGGTAACATCTTCAGTGGAGTTTAGGCAGTGGTGAAATCCATTTTTTTTTACTACCGGTTCTGTGGGCGTGGCTTGGTGGGCGTGGTGTGGCTTGGTGGGCGTGGTGTGGCTTGGTGGGCGTGGCTTGGTGGGCGTGGCAGGGGATGGATACTGCAAAATCCCCATTCCCTCCCCACTCTGGGGCCAGCCAGAGGTGGTATTTGACGGTTCTCCGAACTACTCAAAATTTCTGCTACCGGTTCTCCAGAACCTGTCAGAACCTGCTGGATTTCACCCCTCGTTTGCACGGCCACCCGTGCATGCACTTTACTCGCACGCGAGCCTTCTGTGCATGCTCCCGGCCTCAAAAACGTGCACAAATAGCATAGCATAGAGCCGGGGCGGGTGGGCAGCACCACCCGCGATTTCCACTACCAGTTCACCCGAACCGGTCCGAACCAGCTGAATACCACCTCTGAAGTGCTGGCAGTCAAACACCATGATCCCAAATAGCAATATCATTTAGACTTATATACCGCTTCACAGTGCTTTAAGTGAGGGCCTTGTGATGGGTCTTGTGATGGGGAACTTACATCAGATGAGGGTCATTGGGAGGTGAAGTGCTGCAGAGGAGGTATTCACTTACTTGCCCTACCGGTTCGCAAATGTGAGCGCGCGCCCTTCCACGCATGCACGCGGCTTCAAAATGTGCCTAAATAGGATGGCATAGCGCCTTTTACAGAGTCAGCATATTGCCTCTAACAATCTGGGTCCTCATTTTATCGACCAAATCCTTAATCTCCACCCACATCGACATCAAACAGCACCAGTTCAATTGGAACAACACAAAAATCATCGGCCATGCTATCCCCCACCACGCTCGTGAGTTCATCGAAGCCTGGCACTCCGCAAACAATTCAACGGACACATTGACCTACAACCAGCCTACGAAACCCTCAGAATCCAAAACAACCATGCAGCCAACCAGAGACAGCACCGACCCTCAACCAGTCCACGCAAGCCCCCCACCCACCCTCGCTTAAAACAATGTCCCAGAGTGGGACATCTCTTATTTTATTCCCATTACAACAAATGTTATGAGGTATATAGGACTTCACAGCTGAGGACAGACTTGAAAGTTGGTTCTCCACTTAACCATTATAACGCATTGCCTTTTAAAACATTGGGTTTTAAAACATGAGCCGCAGGGGTGCAGTGGTTAGAGTGCAGTACTGCAGGCTACTTCTGCTGACTGCCGGTTGCCTGCAATTTGGCAGTTCGAATCTCACCAGTCTCAAGGTTGACTCAGCCTTCCATCCTTCTGAAGTCGGTAAAATGAGGACCCAGATTGTTGGGGGCAATATGCTGGCTCTGTAAACCGCTTAGAGAGGGCTGTAAAGCACTGTGAAGCGGTATATAAGTCTAAGTGCTATTGCTATTGGGGTGAAGGGAGGTGAATGGAATGACAGGAATAAATGTTTTTAGTTGGTCAAGGTCTGTGCTTTTTTTTTTTTTTTTTTTTTTAAAGAAAATGCATTATTTTCTAAACTTAGCAGAAAGGTAACAATGGATGAGTAACCCCTGAGTTTAGTAGGTTATTTTCTTATACAAGATTTCAGCTTCCATTAGTTATCTCTTCCCTTTTCCACTGCATCTTCGCATAACTCCCAACAGCATCATACATGGTGAAATTGAAATTGCACAGAGATACATTTCTAAGTGGGAAAAGACTGATTGCGGAGCTCAGCCACGGGTCTCCTCTTTTGATCTGCTTTCAGAAAGACTTATAATAATTTCATGATTTTCAGGCAAGGATCTGGGCACCCGAGAGATTCCCTGGGTTCTTTTACGTGGTGTTTCAATTAAACATTGCTGTCTTGTGTGCTTATAGGCAGAAGGGATACAGGTAGTCCTCGACGTACAACAGTTCATTTAGTGACCGTTCAAAGTTACAATGGCATTGAAAAAGTGACAGGACTGTTTTTCATACTTAGGCCTGGAAGCCCTCTTTTACCTTTTCGTATTCAGGCCTGCCACATTTTCTACTGTGGGAAGATGGGAGGGGGGATTATATGGAGTAGGTGATCTGTAGTAGTCCAAACAACATTCTTTCCAGAAAGTCAAGGTCGCTGTGCCCGACAGCAGTGATGATGAAGTGACGGGGAGGCATCTTCAGTTTTGGATGGTACCTGATTGGAGCGTGTGATGGACATGTGGGTGCTGGGCAGGGACTTGAACTTTCGTTTGGGTGGGGAAAACCCAGAAGCTTTCAGATTCGGGTTTTCCCAGATGTTGCCAACATGGCATCTCTAATAAATTGGAACTTTGAGGAACTTCTAGCCTCGGAGTCTTGTTTTGTTGGGGGTGTTTATTGGAACGCTGACACTTACAACCGTTACAGCATTCCCAGGGTCATGTGATCAAAATTCAGAGGCTTGGCGACTGATTCATATTTATGACGGTTGCAGTGTCCCAGGGTCATGTCATCACCTTTTGTGACCGTCTGACAAGCGAAGGCAACGAGGAACCCAGATTCACTGAACAACTGTGTTACTAATGTAACACCTGCAGTGATTCACTTAACAGCTGTGACAAGAAAGGTTGTGAAATGGGGCAAAACTCACTTAACAACTGTTTTGCTTCTTTTTTGGCTGAATTGTGGTCATAAGTCGAGGACTAGTGTGTTGTAGCGGAAACAGGTTAGGAATGGAACTGGCCATTCATCACCTCCTGAGATTCTGCATCAAATTACAGGGCAGAAAAATGAGACAGGAGTTTTTTCTAAATTTCTCCAGGAGGAGAAATTCTTCAACAGCTTCTTAAGGGTGAAGAAGTTCTGTCAGTACTTTTTGGAGAAATCTCACTGAAAAAGTTTCCTTAGGGTAGAATGGAAGGAGGAGAAATCAAGAACCTGCAACTCTGCAGGTGAAAGAATTTTACGATATAAGACAGACCATACGCTTACTCATACACTCACGCATATGCACACAAACACAAATCCCTTGACTGCCTTATCACACAAGGAATGAAAGAACACCATATTCCATGTGTGAAATCTCTGAAAGCAAATTGGATGGCAAATGCTCTTTCATCTGACTTAATAAGAACTGATAGGAGAAGCGTGCAGAATTGCTTGGCTTTATCTATCTGTATACTACTAAAACTCTTATGATGACCTTTAACTGGATGAAATAATGTACTCTAGGGCAACAATTTTTGAACCAAGGTACCTAAAATGGGCTGACTTACAGAATGCATCCAAAATTTGGAACGTATAATTCCTGAGGGAATGAAATTTGGGGAAGTTGTGGCTGCTTCAGTGCAACTGGCTGCTGCTGCGGTCACATGATCTTCATTTTCAACATTCCGTGACAGTTTCCCAGCCAGTCTAGCAATCTTTCACTCCCTTCCCTACCTATCAGCAGCCACTTACCTGTCTGCTGGAAAGGCAGAAGGAGTAGCTGTGTTAGCTCATGAAAATATATGCCTTTAATAAAACGTGTTAAGTCTGAAAACATGCTTCACCAAACTGCTACTTACAAATGTGCTACTTCTGACTACTACTACAAACATGCTACTACAAATGTGCTCTTTTTATAAACATGATTCTTGTTAGAACTAAAAAATCTGTGCCCCACTGGGTAGTCATTTCAGAGATATTTCCCTATTTAAACAGAAACAGAATGACCAAGGGCGGGCAAAAAAAAAACACCATGGAGGCAGGAGTGACTTCCAACTTCCTGCTGCTTCTCCATTAAATTTCCTTGCGGGAATCTGGTAGGGAGCATCAGATATCCTTCCTTCCTTCCTTCCTTCCTTCCTTCCTTCCTTCCTTCCTTCCTTCCTTCCTTCCTTCCTTCCTTCCTTCTTCTCTTCCCTTCCTTCCCTTCCCTTCCTTCCGTCAGTCCCTTCCTTCTTCCCTCTCTTCATCCCTCCCTTCCTTCCTTCCTTCTTCCCTTTCCTTCCTTCTTCCCTCCCTCCCTCCTTTCCTTTCTACCTTCCCTCTCCTTTCCTTCCTTCCTTCCTTCCTTCCTTCCTTCCTTCCTTCCTTCCTTCCTTCCTTCCTTCCTTCCCTAGAGCTTCATCCAATTATACTGCTGAATTTCCCCAAACCTTTGCATATCATTCCACCTTACACATTCCGTGATCACCTACTCAAAGCTAGGCAACTAGGAGGCACCAATGTCAGTTCAGAGATTCATTCAGAGTCATAGTAGTCAGCCTCCTCGCTGGGAGCACCCTTGGGCCTTTGACACAAGCCTTTAATCAACTAATTATTTCTGCTGTGAATACCAGCCATTCTCTTTGGCCCACTCACTGGTTTCAGCAAAATGCTTCCAAGCGTACCATCTGTTTTCTGTCTTATCCTTGTTTGCAAAGTGCTTTGTGGGCACAACTGCTTAGTGTGGCTTTGAGTTGTGGTAAATGGCTTAGTCATTCCCATTTTACAAACAAGAAAGCTGAGGATCAGACAGAGGAAACAAAGGAGTTTGGGATGCAATTTGATGGTACAAAACAGTTTTGGTTTTTTTGGTATCCAGGTGATGGAGGAGCCTTCTGGCCATAGAAGCATGGATATGTTCAGAGGTAGGTTCCTCCCGGTTCGGACCGGTTCACCCGAACCAGTAGCAACCTGCTGGTGACGTCACAGAGCCGGTTCGGTTTTGGAATTTTTTTTAATTTTTTTTTCTTCTGCGCATGCACAGAAGCTGAGTTTCCGGCACTGCGCATGCGTCGCCATCTTGTTTTCGGCTTTTTGGGGGAGGGGGATTTTTTTTATTTTTCAGCACTGCGCATGCGCCCACGAGGCGTGCCCACCCGGTGCGGGAGGAAATGAACTGGCAGTGAGGTAAGTTAGAACCCACCCCTGGATGCGTTTGCTAAAAAGCAAGAGAGAGGGCTAACTGTGTTTTTGACTTTGATGCTCGTTGAGATGTCTTTTAAAAAAAACCAACATGCAAATCCCTAAAGAATGGGTCTAGCACTGCCTCTGATTTCAAACTCAAATTGCAAAGTACCAAAAAAGAGTACAGGAAAAATGCCAAATCGTGACAAACGGGAAAAGAAGAATTGTCATGCTATGCAGAACTACAAGAGATCTTGCATGAATAAAAAATAAGGGAGCACCTTTTGCGTTGAAAACACAAGCCCGATAAAGACTGAGCACATGGAATTGTTTAGAAAAAAAATGACAGGTAAAGTTGAATTGTAGAGGAAGGTGTGAATGGTGGAAATCCGAAACAGAACCTCCCAATCCAATGGCTGTCTATCACCGCGTTCAATTTCTATTAGTGTTCGCTTTTTTTTTTAGTGTTCTTGGGAAAAAGGGTTCTTCCTTACAGATCATTGCTGGAGACAAAAGATTGGGCCAGGTGGATCAAATCCAGGCAAGCAATTCATTTGTTTATGGCTGGGCCACAAATCTCTGTCAATTTGTTCTCTTCTTGCCTGACGCCCTGTAGGCGGATACAAACTCCAAGTTATTTTGGCTAATAATTATTTTGGGGTTGTTGTTTTTTTAAATGCTGGCTGGGTAACACACACACACACACACACACACACACACACACACACTGGTCAAGCAGAAAACCCTGTACTATTTCAGACAAATAGCTGTCCAATCTCTCTATAAAAGCTATACATGAATAAATGTTGAACATGGAGAGAAGGTTTTCTTTTTCTTTTCTTTTTTTAATTTTTATTAAACACTTTTTTCCATTTTATATGACATTTTCCTCTTTGCAACATTTCCGTATCGGTATATATCCATTATATATCCATTTTTCCCTTTACATCTATATACATATACATGTGGTTCCCTTATCTATGCTAATATACAAAAATACTAATTTATATACAATTCCTGATTATTCATATGTATTTATACAAATTTGTTACTATTTTCTATCTCCTTAATCTTCTTTTCTTAATACTTTTTTAATCCTTGTACCAGAGGTGGGTTTCAGCAGGTTCTGACCAGTTCTGGAGAACCGGTAGCAGAAATTTTGAGTAGTTCGGAGAACCGGTAAATGCCACCTCTGACTGGCCCGGGCCTCATCTATTCTCTGCCTCCCGAGTCCCAGCTGATCGGGATGGAATGGGGATTTTGCAGTATGCTTCCCCTGCCACGCCCACCAAGCCACGCCCACAGAACCGGTAGTAAAAAAAAATTGAATCCCACCACTGCCTTGTACCTATCCTCTAACCAGTTATACCATGCATTCCATACTAAGTAATATTCGGTTTCTCCTTTATCTTTTATTTTTTTTGTCAGTCTATCCATCTCGGCGCACTCTTAACACTTTCTTTATCACACTTTCCTCTGATGGTATATTTATATTCTTCCAATTTTGCGCATAAGTTATTCTGGTTTTCATTAGCTTGTACTTCTGCATCCCATTCTTGGTCAAGCAGATACGACAGGATGGCAGCCAACCAGCAGGTGGTTTCCAGCAGGTTCTTCTTTTTCATATTTGGAAGAGAAACATGGGGTCTTACAGGTAGTCCTCAACTTACGACCACAACCAAGCCCAATGCTAAGCGATGCAGTTGTTAAGTAAGTTTTGCCGCATTTTACGACCTTTCTTGCCACCATTTTCTTTTACTGCGACCACTTCTGGAAAACCTCACCCAGTTCTGATACTGTGGTTTATCAACAATTCAATGGTGAGAAAAGTAAGGCAAGAAAAACCAAGTGGCTTTCCTTCTCCAGGGAAGCTGAATCTTAGCTTAGTTTCTGAGTTAGGGTCATTTCAGCCTGGTCGTTTGTGCCTCAAGTGAAACTCTGGATTGATTTGTTCAATCATCCACCAGTTTGTTTTCTTGTCTGTGCACATTATTCTCAGGAGTTTTCTCCAACGTCAAAGTTCAAAAGCGTCAATACTCTCTCCCTGTCAGGATTCTTCAAAGTCCAATTTTCCCTTTCATAGAACGTCACGAGGAATATCATGGCATGCACGATTGTGATCATTGTAGGCACGGACACATCACAATATCTGGTTACCGTTTCCAGGATCTTCATGGCTGCTCTACCAATTGCTTGTCTGCTACCTACCGGTATTTCTTGACTGCTTCTTCCTTTCCTGATGGTGGCTTTTCCTAAAAGGCAGAAGCTATCCACCAGTTTAATATCCTCGTTTTGTCAGAATTAACAGAATAACAGAATTGGAAGGGACCTTGGAGGTCTTGTAGTCCAACCCCCTGTTCAGGCACAAGACCCTATACCATTTTAGACAAATGGTTGCCCAGTCTCTTCTTAAAAACCTCCAGTGTTGGAGCACCCACAACTTCTGAAGGCAAGTCATTCCACTGATTAATTGTTCTAACTGTCAGGAAATTTCTTTTTAGTTCTTTGGTTCTCTCTTTGATTAGTTTCCATCCAATGCTTCCTGTCCTGACTTCAGGTGCTTTGGAAAACAGGTTAAGCCCCTCTTCTTTGTGGCAACCCCTGAGACATTGGAACACTGCTATCATGTCACCGCTAGTCCTTCTTTTCATTAAACCCCCTAGTCTTTTTTTCATTAAAATTCTTCAATATCTCCCAAATTAGTTGTGTTGCTGAGAACAGGTCACAGGAACCTGAGGACAGATCTATCCAGTACAAAGTAGAATTCAATGTGTTTAGACTAGGCCAGGCCGATTAAAGATTGATGTGATCCTAAATTTCTAATTATTATATGATCATAATCTTCTGGACTCTTAGCCTTGCAAAACTACCCACCCTTTTCAAATTAGCTTTTGTTCAGCATCTTGGCAGCTACCTTTCCCCCAAATTGTGAGAAGAACTAGAATGAAAGCTCAACCACTTGGTGTTAAGACACTGGCCTAGAAATCAGAAGGCTGTGAGTTCTAGTCCTGCCTTAGGCATGAAAGCTGGTTGGGTGACTTTGGGCCAATCATCAGGAGACTGAGAGTTCTAGTCCCGCCTTAGGCATGAAAGCTGGCTGGGTGACTTTGGGCCAATCATCAGGAGACTGAGAGTTCTAGTCCCGCCTTAGGCATGAAAGCTGGTTGGGTGACTTTGGGCCAATCATCAGGAGACTGAGAGTTCTAGTCCCACCTTAGGCATGAAAACTGGCTGGGTGGCTTTCGGTCAGTTTCTCTGTCTCAGCCCAGTCCACCTCACAGGGTTGTTGTTGTGGGGAAAATAGGAGGAGTATTAGGAATATTAGGTGTTTGCTGCTTTGGGTTATTTATAAAAATAAAGGTGGGATAAAAATCAAATAAATAAATAAACATTTCATTTAATTCACATGCATGTTTAATGAAATCTAGTTGCTGCAATAACTTCCACATTATATTAACAGATTAACAGAGTTGGAAGGGACCTTGTAGGTCATCTAGTCCAAACACCCCCCCCCCCCCCCCCACAGGGGCTGCAAACATTTCTGACAAATGGCAGTCCAATCTCTTCTTGAAAGTCTATATTTATTGTAGCTCCTCATTCTCTCACATGAAGGCATTGCACTTCGGCAGTACCTTTGAGGTGGGTTTTTTTTAGCAGTCATGTCAAAGGCTGTTTTGTTTTCACTGGATCTGCATGTATGTTTTGCATTTATCTGTTTTGTAAATTTATTTTCTTTTGCTCGGTGAAGAAAGATGTTGAATTTTAAAGGCAAGCGAGTCAGATTTTGTTTCGAACCAGGGAAAGAATTCTGACAGTAAGAGTTGTTTGTTAGTGGAATAACCTATTTTAGAAAATGAGGATGTTACACAAAGAGTTTGGCCACCTATTTGAAATGATAGATGAAGGTATTTTTTCTGTACGACATGGCATGGATCACTGGATCACTGTTGAGTCTTTTTGAGGTCCACAGGTAGTCCTCAACTTACAACCATTCATTTAGTGACCATTCAAAGTTGCAACGGCACTGAAAAAAGTGACTTATGACTGTTTTTTCACACTTAGTGACCATTGCAGCATAACCCTAACCCTAACCCCATGGTCATGTGATCAAAATTCAGATACTTGACAACTGATTCATATTTATGACTGTTGCAGTTTCCCAGGGTAATGTGATCACCTTTTATGACGTTATGACAAGCAACATCAAAAAGATTCATTTTACAACTGTGCTATTAACTTCACAGCTGCAGTGATTCCCTTAACAACTGTGGCAAGAAAGGTCACAAAATGGGGCAAAACTCACTTAACTGTCTTACTTAGCAACTGAAACGTTGGGTTCAATTGTGGTCATAAGTTGAGGACTACCTGTACTTTCTCAGTCACCCTAAACTTGCTTAAACTGCAAGAAATGCTCCCCAAATGCTCCAGATTTCTTCTGGGATATTTCAGTCCCACACCATCCACATCACAGGTGGGTTCATCCCGGTTCGGACCCGTTTGCCCGAACCGGTAGCAACCCGCTGGTGACATCACGGAGCCAGTTTGTGAGGGTCCATGGACGGCGCCATCATTTTTGGGGGGAATTTTTTTTGATTTTTTTTTTCTTCTGCACATATGTAGAAGCTGAGTTGCTGGCACTGCGCATGCGCCGCCATCTTGTTTTCGGTGGTTTTTTTGGGAATTTGTTTGGGATTTTCGGCACTGCGCATGCACGCGAAGTGTGCGCGCAGCCACGAGGCGTGGCCACGAGGCGCGGCCACATGGCCACATGGCCACATGGCCACGCGGCACGGGAGGAAGCGAACCGGTGGCGAGGTAAGTTAGAACCCACCCCTGATCCACATCACATCACCCATCTTTCCCCATGTTGTGACCATTTCAAAATTCTGTTATGGAGAATGCACCGACCCATCTTCCAGATCAGTTGTGCCTTTCTGTGCCCCTCACACACTGTGCCTTGTGAAACAATCTTCCCAGGATGCTAACGTCTTAATGGAGCAAGATTCATTCTGGTGGATATTTCTCCCTCTGTACATTTTTCCTGTGTCCATATTTGTCAGGAGATGTAAATGGAACACTGCACAAAATAAATCTTGATCCAACACTGTATATGATTCTGTCAATCGTCCTTTTACTCCCTCCAAGATGCAAAATAGGAGAGAAGAAATGATCAGAAGGATCACAGAATAGATGGTTTCATAAAGGACATAGAGTCCAATTCCAAATTAATTTAATAAAACACCCCCATTAAATTGAAGAAAACAGGGACTTTGTTTTCAGAGCCCCTTTAGAGAACACAGGCATAATTGGATTGATTATTATTTGTTTATTATCATTTAGCGTATGATGAGAACATGATGGAAGAGAATATATATATACACTGTCTGCATAATTACAAATAAGACTTCCATGGGGGTATCACAGCGGCCACATAACCAATATTTGAGGGGCTGCCACAGACAGGAAGGGGTCAAGCTGTTTTCCAAGGCACCCAAAGGCCAGACAAGGAATAAAGGATGGAAATTGATCAAGGAGAGATTCAACCTAGAAATAAGGAGAAATTTTCTGACAGTGAGAACAATCAACCCATGGAACAGAAGTTGCCTTCGGAAGTTGTGGGAGCTTCATCACTGGAGGCTTTCAAGAAGAGATTGGACTGTGCCATTTGTCAGAAATGGTGTAGGATCTCCTGCCTGGGCGGGAAGTTGGACTAGATGACCTACAAGGTCCCTTCCAACTCTATTAATCTGTAATCAATACCTGGGAAGATACTGGAAAAAATAATCAAAAAACAGATCTGTGAACATCTAGAAACAAAGTTATAACTAGTAGCCAGCACATCTGTTTGTTAAAAACAGATCATGCCAAACCAAGCTTATTTCATTCTGT
>QLTV01009056.1:342508-374641 GCA_003457575.1 Thermophis baileyi
CTGCTCTCTCCTCCAGGATTAAATCCCGGACGAGAGGGGCTTTGTTCACAATCGATCTGGCATTAAGCAGCAGCAGCCTGAGGCCAGGGCCCTGAAAACCCAAGTCACCAGAAGGGTCAGAACAGGCAATCGCTTTGATACAGCGAGTACTAGTTCTCCACCCATGGTCTGCCCTTCGGTTCCCGCCATCCCTACCTCTCCCAACCACCACTGGGATGCTCCGACCCGCCACCCTCCCCGAGATCCCATCCCCCACCTCACTGCCCCCCCCTCTATCCGGCAGGCCGACAGTATCATTCATACTAAGCCCAGGTATTAATTCTTCTTCCATTTGTTCTTTTATTTTTAACACACCAATGTTTCTCAACTATGTCAGCTTTAATATGTGTGGATTCGAACTCCCAGAATTCCCCAGTCAGCACGCTGTGGCTGGTGAATTCTGGGAGTTAAAGTCCATGCAACATCTTAAAATGGCTGAGACTGCACAAAACTATAACAATCCTCCTCTCTCTCTTAGATGCTCCGGGAATATCCATCTCAGTTTTCTGCTAAACCTCATCCCTGACCAAAATAAACCCTGAATTTATTCATAGCTTATTCGGTTACCTTTTTTTTTTTTTTTTGCTTTTTTCCTCTATGGAAATTTCACAGTCTAATTTTAATGTGGGAGATCCCTTAGGAGCAAGCTACGCTTCATTGACCCGCTGATGGATCTGTTGATGTTTCCGTCTATGTTATGTATATTCCGACTTTTGCTCGGGAGCTCTTGCTGAGAGTGAGACTTTAGTCAAATACGGAGATTGATACCGCTGTGTTAGGAGGCTTCTTCAATCCAGGCAGAAGGTTGAAAAATAATAACAATCAAGGTTGGAACTGAATATGCAATGCAGAAGAGCCCTTATCTGCTTGGTAGGCATACGGAATGACCTTGATTTATAACAGGGCTTCCCAATACTTGGGTAAATTACAAGTAGTCCTCGATGTACAGCCACTCATTTGGTGACTGATCAAAGTTACAACATCACTGAAAAAAAGTGACTTCTGACTGTGTTTCACACTTATGACTATTGCAGCATCCACATGGTCACATGATCAAAATTCAGACGCTTGGCAACTGGTTCATATTTATGACGGTTTCAGTCTCCAAGGGTCATGTGATCACCTTTTGCGACCTCCTGAGAAGCAAAATCAATGGGGAAGCGGAATACAACCGCAATGGTTCACTTAACACTTATGGCAAGAAAGGTTGCAAAACTCACTTAACAATGTCTCGTTTAACAACAGAAATGTTGGGCTGAATTGTGGTTGTAAGACAATAACTACTGCTATCCAAAATTGAGTAAAAGTGGTTTTTCCTTGGGTCGTGGTGACACATGAACCCATTACCAGGGAAATAACAGGGAAATTTAAATTAATTTCAAGATCACCATGTGTATTAAAATATATTTAAAATATCTCTTAAAGTATTCCTCTGAAGATGAAAATTGGTGAAATTAGCAATGGTAATTTGTTTTAATGATATAAAATTCATTCAATGATAATTGGTTTTATAATACAGCTAGTCCTCAAATTACGATAATTTGTTTAATGATTGTTCAAAGGTATGACAGTTCTGAGGGAAGGGACTTATGACTGATCCTTGAAGTTCAATAAGACTTTCTGATCAGTGGTTTTGGGTAATGAAGCCAGCCATGCGGGCTGGGGAATTCTGGGAGTTGAAGTTTTCCCATCTTCAGGTTGCCACGGTTGAGAAACACTATTTTAAGGGAAGGGCAGACAATCATGTTGGTTTTGGGTGGGTGGGTGGCAGGAGCCTGCCATACTAGAGTCCCTTGGGAGTTGGGCGGCATAAAAATGCAATCAATCAATCAATCAATCAATCAATCAATCAATAAATAAATAAATAAATACTAGGTGAAACAAAGATCGAAATAGATAGCAGGTACCGTAGGTGTCTCTCATACCTGTGAGATGTGGGGGGTTGATGGGTTTTTGGCCACCTGCACCCGGAAATTGCCAAATTGGAGTACTTTTCCTTTGTTTTTTACAAATGTGTTAACCTAAGTTAGGATTTGCACAAGAGTTGCCCTGCATTTCATGTCTCTGTGTACTAATATTAGCAATTCGAAGAGGGCTTTATAGGCTGGTTTGCTTGCACTCATGTCAGAAGCACTGACGCCCTTCTGGGTTGAAAGTTTTAGCCCGTGACATCACCGGTGCCCAGGGGATGCCCAGTTGATGGCTTCTTTCATGTCTCTAGCAGGAGCTGGAGCGAAGGATGGGAGCTCACCCACCTCACAGCAGCACTCGGATCTTGAATGCGGGCTTGCTAACCTCCATCCCAGCGTCCTAACCACGCAAGCCACCATCAGTTGGTGATGTTGGTGGAAATACAGGACCCTGTTGTAGAGGGTCATAGCTGTGTAGCTTCTCTAACAAGGTTTGCCTGGGGCAACTTCCAAATTTTCTGCAACCTGCAAAGGCCGCACCTCATCTGTGTTTTGCCGGACTCATTTATTTCCACAAGAACTTGTCCTGTTTGCCTGTGCTGAGCCAGAAATGGCTCTTTACTGATAGTCCTCGACTTCCGACCGCAATAAACACCAGAATTTAACACCAGGGCAATTGTTAAATGAGTGATTTTACAATCTTTTTTTGCCATTGTTGTTAACTGAATCACTGCAGTTGTTAAGTGAATTGTGCGGTTGTTAAGCAAATCTGGTTTCCCCCATTGATTTTGCTTATCAAAAGCCAGCTGGGAATATCCTAAATATCAATGACATGACGTTGGGAATATGCAACCATTAATTGTAATTTCGAATATTCACTAAGCAAGTGGTTGTAACTGAGGACTGCCTGTATGTTAAAGGGATGTTGGAAAATCACAAATAAATCATAAAGCAGTTGGGGGCAGCATTGCGAGTACATTGACAACAATATTGTCATGCTGATATGTGTAAGGTCTGGCCTCTCCCCCTTATTCAAAAAAGTAAAGACTCTTGAAACTTAGCATTTCAAAAGGAACCTTTTACTGAAAAGGGGTGATAGCAGGACAGAAGCAAAGCAGGCTCTGAGGGCCCTTAGGCAATTCGTATAGGATAAAGGAAATTAGAAACCCCTCCCAACAGTCCAATGTGGATTCAGCCAATCCGCAGGTGTGAAGATGTTATTGTACCGGCCGCTCTGAGAAAGTGATAAGGGTCATTCTTTGCCGCTTTCTGGTGAAGAAACCCACATGGCCCACCTTCCCTTTACATTCCCCAAAAGGTGAGAAATTTCCAGGCGCTTCAGCGCCAGGGTAACGGTTATAAATCAGGTTATAGGGGAAAGCAAGGCAGGGAAAAAGGGTGCATATATAAAAAGCAATAAGTAAATAGAACAATTCCAATAACCCCCCTCCCTTCTCCTTGAAGAATGGCAGATACATAGATCTGACATACGGCCCTCCTTAGAAGAAAGGATAATCCACCTGGAAAGACAAAGAAAGCATAGCAAACAATTAGTTATTAAGATGGTTTGTTTGGATATTGCAGGTGGAATTTCCTTAAAAGGGTAGGGGCGTGAACATGTTTTTTAGACACCCACTCATTTTGGGATTGTGGCAGATGTTTCCATGCTACTAAATATTGTGTGGACCGGTGGTGTGTGCGTGAGTCGAGGATTTCCTTAATTTCAAAATGTTGTTCTCCTTCCACCATAATGGGTACTGGAGGTGTGGGTGCAGGTGGCCTAATGGTTGAAGTAATTTCTGATTTAAGTAAGCTGCAGTGGGATACAGGGTGAACTTGTCTAAGGGTGTTTGGGAGTTGTAATTCCACTGTGACTGGGTTTATGATTCTGGTTATAGGAAAAGGGCCTATGAACCTGGGTCCCAGTTTCTTTGAGGGTTGTAAGGATTGTAAAAAACTTAGTAGACAAGTAGACTTTGTCACCAACTTTGAAAGGTTTTGGCTCAGCTCGTTTCTTATCGGCTTGAGCCTTGAATGCTGCTCTGGCTTCCTTGAGGGCTAGTTTAACCACTGGCCATGTGTTCTGTAAATTATGCACCCACTCCTTAAGGGAGGGGATTTCAGGTTGTTCTGTGGGTAGCTCAGGCATGGGGTGAATTCTTGACCAGTGGCCACTTGAAATGGAGTGAATCCCGTGCTGGTATGTACTGAAGTGTTGTATGCCACCTCAGCAAAAGGGAGGAGGTCCGTCCAATTGTCCTGTTGATAATTAATAAAACATCTTAAATATTGTTCCAGCACCCCATTCATACATTCAACCCCCCCTTCATTTGAGGGTGGTGGGAGGAGCTTAAGCCCTGGGCGGTGCCTAATAGACTAAGGAACTCCCTCCAAAACTTTGAGGTAAATTGAACTCCCCGGTCGGAAATAATCCTTTGGGGTGCCCCATGGAGCCAATAAATGTGGACCAGAAACATTTTTGCTAGTGCCTTAGCAGTTGGGATCTTTGAACATGGGATAAAATGGACCTGCTTGGAAAATAAGTCTGTTGCCACCCAAATAACAGTATTTCCCGCGCTTTCAGGCAGTTCTACAATGAAATCCATGGAGATCTCTCTCCATGGTGCTGAAGGCTCGGCTACGGTTTGCAAAAGTCCAGGGGATTTTCCTTGCTGCCTTTTTGCTGCAGCACAGACAGGGCAGCTGGCAACGTAGCTTTCAATGTCCTTTTTGAGTGATGGCCACCAAAATTGTCTCTTAATGAGATGGAAGGTTTTCACAAATCCAAAATGTCCTGCCAGCCTGGAGTTGTGGCATCGTTTCATAAGTTCCAGTCTTTGGCTTGCAGGCACATAGAGCTTCCCACCCACCCAAGCTAGATCATCTTTTAGCAAGCAAGTGTTTTTGTGGGCTTGAAACCATTCGTCCTTAAGTAGGGCTTCTTTAAATGCTTGGGTGGTGGCATTGTCAGTGGGTGAGTCTTGTTTGGTCTAGTGATTACTTTGGCGACTAGCTGTGGGTTTTGGAGTAAGGGCTTAATTATTTCAGATTTCTTGCTATTGTATTGGGGTTTCCTGGAGAGGGCATCTGCGAGAAAGTTTCCCCCCCCCCGGGAGGTATTTGAGCGTGAAGTCAAATCGCTTGAAGTACTGTGCCCACTGTACCTGTTTAGGGGAGAGTTTTCTTGGGGTTTTTAGGGCTTCCAGATTTTTGTGATCAGTCCATACTTCAAATGGAATTTTATTCCCCTCCAGGAAATGCCTCCATGTGAGGAGTGCCCAACGTACAGCAAAAGCCTCTTTCTCCCAAATAGCCCACCTTTGTTCAGTCTCAGTTAGTTTCTTGGAGGTGTAAGCACATGGCTGCAGTTGGTTCTTGTCATTTTTTTTGGAGTAAGACTGCACCCACCGCCACATCGCTGGCATCCGCTTGTATGACAAAAGGCTTGTCTGGATCCGGATGTTTTAAAATCGGCTCAGCCGAGAACAGTTGTTTGAGTTTCTCGAATGCCGCTTGGCAGCCCATTGTCCAATTCAGGGCTTGCCTCGGTTTCGGTTTGTCTTCCCCTTTCGTTTTTAGTAAGTTAGTTATGGGGAGGGCAATTTTCGCAAATGCAAGAATAAATTGGCGGTAAAAGTTTGCGAACCCCAAGAAACTTTGCAGCTGTTTGTGGGTGCAGGGTGGCTCCCAGTCGATGACAGCCTGTACTTTTTGTGGGTCCATCTCTATCCCCTCGTGGGATATCCAATACCCCAAATAGTCTATTTTGTCCTGGTGGAATTCACATTTGGAAAGTTTAGCATACAGTTTGGCGGCTCGGAGTTTACTTAGGACCGCTCGGACTAGTTTGATGTGCTCCGCTTTGGTTTCCGTATATATTAAAATGTCATCAAGGTAAACCAAAACTCCTTTATATAAGTGTTCATGCAGTACTTCGTTTATCAGTTGCATAAAAATGGTGGGAGCCCCTTGTAATCCCTTCCCTTATTCTAATGTGGTAATACGCCTCTCTTAAATCCAGTTTAGAGAACATTTTCTCTTTGGAGAGGTGTGCTAGCATGTCCTTCATAAGGGGAAGGGGGTACACATTCTCAACGCTCACAGTGTTCAGGTTTCTATAGTTCACGCAGAGACGCAAAGTGCCATCTTTTTTCTCGCGGAACAATACTGGGGCCGCAATCTTTGATTGGATTGGCTCAATAAATCCCCTTTCCAAATTTTTATCTATAAATGCTCTCAGTTTGGTGAGCTCATGATGGGACATGCTATACATTTTTGGCTTTGGGAGTTTGACCCATGGTAGGATTTCGATGGCACAGTCTGTGGCTTGGTGGGGTGGGAGCTCGTCGGAGCCTTCCTCGCTGAACATCTCGGCTAGGTCCTGGTATTCTTTTGGAATGCCTTGGGTGGGCGTAGCCCGGCCGGGCATCACCGTTTCTTTGCAAATCCCACTCCCTTTCAGTCTTTTGCAGTGGTTCGTCTGCAAATTTTACATGCTTTTGGAATGTTATGGTCCCCTGCTTCCAATTTACTTTAGGGTTCCATTTCTTTAACCATGTGAGACCTAGGACTAGTGGCCACTCCACTCCTGGAGCTGCTATAAATGTCAGAGTTTCGTCATGGTCACCCATGTTTATTTGCAAAGGCTCAGTGGAAAAGATGGCTGGCTCCCCCCCCCCGCTACTGACCCGTCTAGCTGGCAGAAAGTGATGTGGGTTTTCAGTTTTCTTTAGTGGATCTCCAGTTTGCCTACCAGGGTTGGGCTAATCAGGCATGAGGTGCACCCCGAGTCCAGGAGGGTTGAAACTTCCTCCCCTTTCCCTCGGCTGGGAATAAACAGGGGTGGGGTGAGTGGCTCGATTGGGCCGCTTACCAGTGTATCGTCTTCAGGATCGCTTTGGGAGGGACTCAGTCATCGCGTTGCGGTGCCGGAGTTTCCTCCTCTGGGGTTGCGGGAGGACGAAACTCCACGGCCTCTCTGCTCCTCAATGCGGTCTCTTTTCCTCTTGGTGGGTTTTCCACCAAACGGGTGATCCGGTTTTCTGGCGGGAGTGTTCGAATGGCATTCTGCTGTGGGATGCCCCTCCTTTCCGCACTTAAAGCATCCTGATGGTCTCGGAGCCAGGGCGCTTTGTGGCTTGGACAGCTCTCTTTTCCCCTGGGTGGGGATCTTCTCCAGGATCTTCCTGCTCGGTACTGGTTTCTGGTTATGTCGATTTCAGCTTCCTCCACCATTAGGTACCATTCATGCAGGTGGTTAGGGCCCCCCCGGGCCAGGCAGGCGATGTATAAGTCATCATTCAGGCCATCTTTGAACCAGCTCACCAAAATGTCCTTCAGCCAGTCTACTCAGCAGGCAAGGTCATGAAATTCTTCGGTGTATTCGGCTACCGGTCGGCGACCTTGCTTCACAACTCTGATGCGATTGCGGGCTTTGCGGTCGGTCAGGGGGTCTTCAAAACAGCGTCACGGGGCCATCATGAACCAGTCGAAGTTTCACAGTTCTATGGCATTAGCATTGTGGAGCATCACCATCCACCAGGCAGCTGCTCCCTCTAAGGCCAGGGTGACGATTCGAACTCTCGCTCCCTGGGTTGGGACGTTCTGGCCATATTCTTGCATATAGGTTAGAACTTGGGCTATGAAGAATCCCAGTTTCTGGGGATCTCTGTCTAATTTTACGCCCAAGGGGGGAGTTTTCCTTTCCAGTTGCAGTCCCCTGGGTTGGCCAGGGACGTTCGCCTGGACTGGGGCAACAGCAGGTGGGTTCCCCAGGGTGGCCGCCGGCCCTGCGGCACCATCGGCTTAGTCAGCTGCCCCTGGATCAGGGGTGACAGCTCTGGCTCCATCGATGGCTGGAGTCTCTTCCGCCCCTCTACATTGATGGCCCGGTTCCCCCTCGGATGTTAAGGTTTTCCAAGGTTTCCATCATGAGCCAGGTGTTGTGCTGCTTTAGCCGGTCGCCTCCCAATGGCTCCTCCATCAGCTCCTCCTGGTCTGAGAGGGTCTCCAACTCCATCTTCCACCCCAGCTTTTGGCTGCCGCAGGTGAGGGTGACCCCCCTGGTTCTTCCATCCCAGCTCTCTTTCTTCCCTACCCCGATCGACCATCGGGGCCTCGTGGAACTTTCCAGTACAGCCTTGATATCCTTGGTGGGGCAGATGGAGCCGGTGTCCGGCTGGGTGGTCGTTGATGTTTCTCCCCAGCATTCGGCATCCCCCTGCTTGCTACTCTGTTCTGACATGGTTTGCAGGGTCCCCTCAGTAGAACGAAAATAAAAAAAAACATTCTCTCCGGGTTGACCACATTTGCAGAGCCTGCTTTATGTAAGGTCTGGCCTCTCCCCCTTATTCAAGAAAGTAAAGACTCTTGAAACTTAGCATTTCAAAAGGAACCTTTTATTGAAAAGGGGTGATAGCAGGACAGAAGCAAAGCAGGCTCTGAGGGCCCTTAGGCAATTTGTATAGGATAAAGGAAATTAGAAACCCCTCCCAACAGTCCAATGTGGATTCAGCCAATCCGCAGGTGTGAAGATGTTATTGTACCGGCCACTCTGAGAAAGTGATAAGGGAACTTTCTCAGCATCATCCTTTGCTGCTTTCCGGTGAAGAAACCCACATGGCCCACCCTCCCTTTACATTCCCCAAAAGGTGAGAAATTTCCAGGCACTTCAGCGCCAGGGTAACGGTTACAAATCAGGCTAAAGGTTATAGGGGAAAGGAAGGCAGGGAAAAAGGGTGCATATATAAAAAGCAATAAGTAAATAGAACAATTTCAATAACCCCCCACCCTTCTCTTTGAAGAATGGCAGATACACGGATCTGACAATATGTCTGTGCTTGAGAAATTGCTACGAATGCATTGAAAGAGAGCCTGTAGAGCAGGGGTGGGGAACTATGGCCCCTTTAGAACCTGTGGACTTCAACTCCCAGAATTCCTGAGCTGGCTGGCTCAGGAATTCTGGGAGTTGAAGTCCACAGGTCCTCAAAGGGCCATAGTTCCCCACTCCTACTGTAGAGTGTCAGTGGTTAGCTGAAGCTGGGAGAAGATTCACGCCATCGAGGCTGGCAGGAATCACTGAATACTCTAAAGACATAAAGTTGTTCGTCAGGCTGTCGAAGGAGTTAATGACTTGGCAAGTTCGTGTTTGAAATATTGGATTGACCTACAAGGAAGAGTACAACATAATTACCTGCATAGCAGAATATGCTTGTTGCAACGCTGCATGATTTGGCACACACAACCCCTTATTTTCCAAAATGGGTTATCCTTCCTGGATCCGGTGTGGCTCAATCATTGAGATCAGAGGTGGGATTCACATAATCTCCCTACCGGTTTGCCCAGCAACGACAATGTGAGCGTGCGCGCATGCACGCTCGCTTCGGTTGCGCGTGCGCCTTCTGCGCATGCGTGCAGCCTTCTGCGCATGCACTTTGCTCACGTGCATGGCTTGCCCGCATGCATGCGGCTTGAAAACATGGCTAAATAGGATGGCATAGCGCCGGGGTGGGTGGTGGGCGGGGCGGGCCGGCCCACCCGTGGGTCGCTACTACTGGTTTGCCTGAACCCATCTGAACCGGCTGAATACCACCTCTGATTGAGATGCTCCAACGGAGGAGACCTGTTTAGCAGAACAACTTGTCCATGAAAATGGTGCATCTCTGTTTCCTTCCAATTCCAGATTTTGCCTCCTGATAATCCGTAAAGGTTGTTTACAAGGGTTTTTCCTGGTATCCTTTTCATTTCCTTACTCAAAATGTCGCCTTGATTTGTGTCATGATCAATAGAATGGTGTTGGGGACCATGACGATGGACGTTTTTTAAAATATCTTCAAAATGAAATATTTGCATTTGTAAAAATATAAGAATAGCCTTCCTGGATGAAGCCGAGGTCTCTCTCGGTCCAGCATTTCATTTGGAGGCCAATCTGATGCTTCTTAATAAATGGAGTTTTGTCCCTTTTCTGTTATTGCTTCCTTGCAACGTATATTTGAAGTCATGTCACCCCGCTGCAAGTTAGAGATAGATTGAATCTTCAAGACAGACAGTCTGTCCTCTATAAATTTATTCAGCCTTTTGTTTGCAGGTGTCATCATATCTTGTGGAAATGAGTTCCATGGGCTAATTATGCCCATTCCTTTGCTTGGTCTGTTTTATCTCTCTTTCCAATTGGATTTATTGTGTGGGAAACCACCACCTCTCCTAGAAGAATGAAATATTTTGAGGAATATTTTAAAAAGGCAGACTATTATATTTCCCAAAGGGAGAAATCATTTTTAGAGGCAGAAAGCAACCCCTACTTTCCTTAATAGCCCCAGCAGATACTTGGGCCAGCTTTTAGAAATGCAGATTTGGTAATCCATCCAAGACAAGATATTTTGAAACAAAGGCAGAATGGTAGGATTAGAAGCAGCCATCACTCAAGATCCAACACAGGACAAAGCCATTAAGCCACAATAGGAATTATTGCATCACCCTCAGAGCAGTCCAAACTTCAACCAAACTTAGCTCAGACAAACACCTAGGATTTGTACTTTGCCTATAGAGCCAGCTATGACCCCTACATAACCCCTACATGGCCCCATGGGAGTCTGACAACAGCCAATAGAATACACGTTCTTGCACAGGAACAGGAAGCTCAAGTGCAAAGCTCAAAGAAGAAAAAAAACCCCTCTCTCAACTCCATGTGGTCAGCTACGCCAGAACCATGTGCTTGGTGGTTCTGTTCATCATTAAACCTTCTTTCCAATCAGCCTCCATGCTCCCAGTGTCTTTCCCCCAGCTTGGAACTGAACCAGATGGATATTTCTTTCAACAATTGGATGAATTTTATTATTCATGCTTGGAGACAGAAATAAACCTTTTTCCTGACCTGTGCTCTCTTTTTCTTACATCTCCAGTATGGGCTGCCAAAACCCAAGTGACCCTTAGAGGGCAGCAGAGAGAGAGAGAGAGAGTTTTCTCTGCATCTCATGGCCACAAGTAAAAAGTCCCAAATATTTGCAGCCTGGATATGGTTGCCTTACCCATATCAAGGATGACTTTATTCATCTCAGATGTATCTCCCCACGGTTCAGAGGTGGGTTTTAGCAGGTTCTGACCAGTTCTGGAGAACCGGTAGCAGAAATTTTGAGTAGTTCGGAGAACCGGTAAATACCACCTCTGACTGGCCCCGCCCCCATCTATTCTCTGCCTCCCGAGTCCCAGCTGATCGGGATGAAATGGGGATTTTGCAGTAACCTTCCCCTGGAGTGGGGAGGAAATGGGGATTTTGTAGTAACCTTCCCCTGGAGTGGGGATGAAATGGGGATTTTGCAGTAACCTTCCCCTGGAGTGGGGAGGAAATGGGGATTTTGCAGTATCCTTTCCCCTGCCACGCCCACCATCACAGAACCGGTAGTAAAAAAATTTGAATCCCACCACTGCGGCACAGTTGCCTCTTTTCCAAGCTAAAGAACCCCAAACATTCTTCCCGTATCTCACAGAAAACCGGAGCGCTCTAGACCTCAGAGGTCATCTAGGCCAACCCGAATGCAGTATTCCAGATGCAAATATACTATCCATTTGTATGAGGGTGATTCAATGTTGGCAGTTTGATTTTCAGTCCCTTTCTTAGAGATCCCTGGCGTGGATTTTTTTTTCCTTTTCTTTTGCACGCTGCCTGTCAGATGCAGGAACCAGAGCGACTGAACAGAGTTGCTTCTTTATTGTTGGATGCCTATTTACAAGAATCTCGGCAGACTGACTGCATTCTCTTGGGGGAAAGCCAGATAAAGGTTTCAGGTCAGGTCTGCCTCGCTTCCCGCTGTGCAAGGACTCTAACCTTTCTAGTCTCTTCACTCCTTCCCGCACTCTAGCTGGAGATTCTACCACACAGCCAACATCTTCACTGCTATCTGTTTGTTTTTGACTTGGTGGCCCCTCCAAGAAAAGAATGTAAATATAATCCCAATGGGATCCTTCCTGCTGGTTTTGAAAAAATTCCCCCCTGAATCTGGTTAATCAAAGCCCCATCTAGCAGCATTCCCGAGCCTGATGCATTCCAAGTATTTGTGGATTCCGGGACCCATTCACCCCATCCAGAATGGCCTCTTATTGGAATAACTAGCAGCTGTAATCGCAGCTGTAATGTCGGAAGCCAGCGTTGAAGGTTTATGACCCTGAGAACTGCGACTGTCATAATGGCAAACGGGTTGCCAAGAGCCCAAATTGTAATCATGTAATCAGACCAGCCCTAAATCTCCTCCTTCAGAGCCACCATAATTTCAGGTGGTCACTGAACAAATGGTTATTAACTGAGGACTACGGGTACTATTAGTTAAAGTCGTTATTTATTAAATTATGAGCACGTAGTAAATGATGGGTGTCCGTGAACTATCCAAGGCTTTATGAGCTGGACAGTTGGGGGGGGGCTCTTTTAGAGGGTGATATGGAACTGGGGCTGCATTGCTCTTTTCTCCGGATCACGGCTGATCTCAAAATGAAATCAAATCAGCATCAGACCTGATGTCTACGCGCATAGGAGATCCCCAGAGAATTCCGGGGCTGTAGACCAGGCTAAGAAATCAAAACGCCATCCTAGAAATAGGCAGCGCAAACTGCTTTATCTTTTGCCCAAAACTGGACTCAAGGGAGCCTTTAGCTTTATTTGAAATTCCACTTTTAGTTTTATTCTGATGGGAGACCTCTTTGGCGGGGCTGAATTTAAGCTTAGCTGCGGATGTCTTCTGCCCTCTGGTGGCAGCTACCACATTTACAGGTTTGCACCACTTCTGGCTTAAGCCTTCTCCTGCAGCTGGCTGTGGGGTTATGGATGGTACAGGGGGGCCAGAAGTGACCAACCCTCTTGGGATACTGCTAAGCAGAAAGGGAGGAGGGCTTGTGGTGCTGTCATCATTTGCAAAGGCATGCTTTTATCCACACCTGAATCTCAAAAACTTTTCATAAGGGTCAGGTAGGCTCCCCAGACAGCAGCTGTCCACGAGTCACAAAAATGGATCACATGACTCTGGAACACAGCAACGGCCATAAATGCGAACCAGTTGCCAAGCATCTGAATTTTGATCCCATGATCATGGAGATACTACAAAGGTTGGGACTGTGAAAAATGGTCCTAAGTCATTTTTTTTCATTCCTGTTGTAACTTTGAACCGTCACTAAATGAACTGTTGCAAGTCGAGGTCTACCTGTATTTGTTTGCTTTTATTTTCTTTTCCCCCTCCTGACTCCTTCTCGCAGAACCCCTTCCATCTCCACATGGACCAATCCGGTGACTTCGAGACTCTCCTGGACCTGCTGGCCACCATCTTCCATGCCAACCGTTGGCAAGACGTCACCCTGGTTTTGTGCCAAGCCTGGGATGCCTCGGCCTTCATTGACCTCTGGACCAGCCACGCCCACCTGGAGAAGACAATTGTGATTGACTTGAGCTTCCTGGATGAGAGAGAAGCTGCTCGCCACCTTCGGCGACACTTGGACGAATACCGCGAATTGCCCGGCCCGGCTTTGCTTTTCGGCTGCAATGCTCCTTTCTCCCAGCTCATCTTCCGGATGGCGAAGGAGTTGGGGGTCACTCAGCAGTTCCACTGGATTTTGGGGCAACCCCAGAACGTGGATGAGCTCCAGACGGAGGGGCTGCCGTTAGGTCTTCTGGCCTTTGGGGAGGTGGACAGGCCCTCCCTGGAACACTTCATCCAGGACGCCATAGAGCTGGTGTCCCGTGCCATTTCCCGGGCTGTTTATATTCGACCTGACCTCGCTCTCATCCAGAGCATGGTGAATTGCAATGACAAACACGTTGTGGGCTCTGAATCCTCTGGACTCTACCTTTCCCAGTGAGTAAGCTGCTCTTGATTTTTGGATCCCTAAGAGTAACCGATCCCTTCTCCCAGCATGCACACATGTTTCTGTACAGGTAGTCCTCGACTTATGACCACAGTTAAGCCCCAAATTGCCTTTGCTAAGCAAGGCAGTGGTTACATGAGTTTTGCCCCATGTACGACCTTTTTTACCAGAGTTATTAACAGATTTACAGATTAGCAGAGTTGGAAGGGACCTTGTAGGTCATCTAGTCCAATCCCCTGCTCAAGCAGGAAACCCTACACCATTTCTGAGAAATGGCAGTCCAATCTCTTCTTGAAAGCCTCCAGTGATGAAGCTCCCACAACGTCCGAAGGCAAGCCGTTGTTCCATTGGTTGGTTGTTCTCACTGTGAGAAAGTTCCTCCTTATTTCTAGGTTGAATCTCTCCTTGATCAGTTTCCATCCATTATTCCTTGTCTGGCCTTCAGGTGCTTTATTAAGTGCTTTATTAAGCAAATCAGTTGTTAAGTGAATCATGCGGTCATTAGGCAAATCTGGCTTCGCAATAGTGGCAAATATCTGTAGCTCGGGTGTAGGATGAGGGTGAAGGTCGTTCTCCGAGCTTCTGGAGGCAAGCCGTTCCACTCAGAGGTGGGTTCCTACCGGTTCTAACCAGTTCTTTAGAACCGTTAGTAAACCGGCAATGATGTCACGGAACCGGTTCTTTCGGTGTCTCCGTGGGCGCCGCCATCTTGGATTTTGCTTCTGCGCATGCGCAGAAATGAATTTTTGCTTCTGTGCATGCACAGAAGCTATTTTTTTATTGCTGCGGGGGGGGGCGCCCGGACGGCGCGACCCTGAGCAAACCGGCAGCAAAAGGATCCAGAACCCACCCCTGATTCCACTGATAAACTGTTCTGTCAGAAAATTTCTCCTTAGTTCTAAGTTGCTTCTCTCCTTGATTAGTTTCCACCCATTGCTTCTTGTCCTGCCCTCAGGTGCTTTGGAGAATAGCTTGACTCCCTCTTCTTTGTGGCAGCCCTTCAAATATTAGAAGACTGCTATCATGTCACCCCTTGTCCATCTTTTCATCAAACTAGACATACCCAATTCCAGCAACCGTTCTTTATATGTTTTAGCCTCCAGTCCCCTAATCATCTTTGTTGCTCTTCTCTGCACTCTTTCTAGAGTCTCAACATCCTTTTTACATGTCATCAAGGAGAGAACAATTCTAGAAACAAGGAGAAATTTCCTGACAATTAGAAAAATTAATCAGTGGAATTAGAAGTTCAGAAGTTGTGGGTGCTTCAACACTGGAGGTTTTTAAGAAAATATTGGACAACCACTTGTCTGAAATGGTATAGCAATAGCACTTAGACTTATATACTTCTTCACAGTACTTTACAGCCCTCTCTAAGCGGTTTACAGAGTCAGCATATTGCCCCCAACAATCTGGGTCCTCATTTTACCCACCTCGGAAGGATGGAAGGCTGAGTCAACCTTGAGCCTGGTAAGAGTTGAACTGCCAAATTGCAGGCAGCCGGCAGTCAGCAGAAGTAGCCTGCAGTACTGCACTCTAACCACTGCACCACCGTGGCTCATAGAGTTTCCTGCTTGAGCAGAGGGTTGGACTAGAACACCTCCAAGGTCCCTGTTAACACTGTTGTTCTGATTCCTGCTTTTTTCTTTCTCTATTGCAGGTTTTTAGCCAACACATCTTTCCGTGGCCAGACAGGCGAGGTCTTTGTGCACAACACGTCTCACATCCACACTGACCGTCACTACAAAATCTGGAGCCTGCTGAGGGATTCGGTGGGCCAGCCCACGTGGGTGACGGTGGGCAGCTGGAAGGGGGGTGAAATGGAAGCGGAGGAAGGCAGCTGGCCGCAGCACCTGCAGCGCAAGAACCAGGCCGAGGGCGGGGGCTTCTCACGCATGAAGCTGCGGGTGGTGACCTTGGTGGAACACCCCTTTGTCTTCACCCGGGAGGTGCGTAGGTACATCGGGACACGTGGGGGCACCTGCTGAACAGAGCTGATTGCCTCACAGACATTTCTCTTTTACAAAAATATAAAATTGTGCAACACCACGAGAGCCGTGGTGGCGCAGTGGTTAGAATGCAGTACTGCAGGCTGCTTCTGCTGACTGCCGGCTGCCTGCAGTTCGAGTCTCAGCGGCTCAAGGTTGACTCAGCCTTCCATCCTTCCGAGGTGGGTAGAATGAGGACCCAGATTTTTGGGGGCAAGATGGTGACTCTGTAAGCCGCTTAGGGAGGGCTGTAAAGCCCCATGAAGCGGTATATAAGTCTAAGTGCTATGGCTATTGCTAACACATAACAGCCCTCGGTTAACTTGGCATTCTCCAGATGTGCAGATTATAGGTAGTCCTTGATTTACAACCATTCATTTAGTGACCATTTAGTGACAACGGCACTCTGACTTATGACCATTTTTCATACTTACAACCGTTGCAGCATCCCCATGGTCACATGATCAAAATTCAGGTGCTTGGCAATTGGTTCGTATTTATCACAGTCGCTGTGTCCCAGGATCGCGTGATCACCTTTTGTGACCTTCTGACAAGTAAAGTCAATGGGGAAGCCAGATTCGCTTAACAACCACGTTACTAACTTAACAGCAGCAGTGATTCACTTAACAACTGTGGCAAGGAAGGTCGCAAAATGAGGAAGAACTCACTTAACAACTGTCTTGCTTAGCCACAGAAATTCTGGGCTCAGTTGCGGTCGTAAGTCGAGGACTACCTGTTTAACATCCATCATCCACACACAGAAGATCATATTGGCTGGGAACAATGGATGATGTAGTCCTGCACATCCAGAGAGAGCCGGATGGGGAAGACACATGTGTAGTCTCTTTCTGCAATCTGCTGCAAATTGTGATGCGCCCCCAAAACATGAAGAAATAGGCATCGCTATATTACAGGGCACACTGTGCATCCCAACATTGCACAGAAGTGCACATAGGTAGTCCTCGCTTACCGACCACACGTTCAGCAATTGTTCTGAGTTCATTCGCCTAATCTATTTTATCAGAGTTTGTTGCAGAAAATTAAATCCAGAAAGCACACACAGGCAGACTGATGCAGCAGGATTCATTTAAATAAGAAACTTCTTTATATACAAGAATAACAGATGAGTATTTACAATACCAGTAGCAGAGTTCTTCTTTAACGTAGCAGCAGTTACAGGCAAACACACAGGCAGGAGAGAACAATTAGTTTCATTTCAGAGTTCAGAGTGGACTGAGAGTACAGAGTGGGCTGAGTCACGCCCAGCCTTCTAGCTTCAGTTTCGATTCTCTGCACAGACTCAGATGTGTTTAGCTCCCATTGGCTGTCTTAGTTGCTATGCCTATTCATTGGCTGACCTTGTTACCATTGGCTCTCCCAGTTCATGAATAATTTGACATATTTTCAGGGAGCTGGGACTAAAAAAGATTTGGAGGTGTCAGGTTGGAGAAGGCTGATCTCCAGGTTTCTCCTGCCCAGCCCCTTTGATTTCCTGCTTGATATTCAAAAGGTTATTAACTGATGCTCTTTCCAGGTAGACGAAGAGGGCAACTGTCCAGCAGGGGAACTCTGCCTGGATCCTCACACCAACGACTCCTCCGTGCTCAACGCCCTCTTCGAAGAGCTGGATTCGGAGAATGGCTCCGTGCCCATGGAGTACCGAAAATGCTGCTACGGCTACTGCATCGACCTCTTGGAGAAGCTGGCCGAAGACTTGCCCTTTGACTTCGACCTCTACATCGTGGGAGACGGAAAGTACGGGGCTTGGAAGAACGGCCGCTGGACAGGGCTGGTAGGAGACCTCCTGAGTGGCACGGCCCACATGGCCGTGACGTCCTTCAGCATCAATTCAGCCCGGAGTCAAGTGATCGACTTCACCAGCCCTTTCTTCTCCACCAGCTTGGGCATCCTGGTGAGGATCCGGGACACGGCATCGCCCATCGGGGCCTTCATGTGGCCATTGCACTGGACCATGTGGGTGGGCATCTTCGTGGCTCTCCACATGACGGCCCTCTTCCTCACCTTGTACGAGTGGAAGAGCCCCTACGGCATGACGCCCCATGGCCGCAACCGTATAAAGATCTTCTCCTACTCCTCAGCCCTGAACCTCTGCTATGCCATCCTTTTTGGCCGCACCGTCTCCAGCAAGACACCCAAGTGCTGGACGGGCCGTTTCCTCATGAACCTCTGGGCCATCTTCTGCCTCTTGGTCCTTTCCAGCTACACAGCCAACTTGGCCGCAGTGATGGTGGGCGAAAAAACTTTTGAGGAACTCTCTGGGATTCATGATCCCAAGGTTGAACAAATTTCTTTCTTTCTTTCTATGCTCCTCTTCTATGCCCTCCTTGCCCTTCTTTCACAGTGTCCTGCCTAGTCTCCCTGCCAACTTCTTCTCCATCTTCTTCCTTTCCTCCAAATTTCTTCTCCGCCTCTGCTTTGCCTGTGTCCCATAGTTGAGCTTGGCTTCCCCTCCATCATCTTCTAGCCTTGTGGACCATTCAAAAAAAGAACAATTGTGTTGCATCTAACCAAAGTGTCAACCCTGAAGCTGATCTGGCCTAAGCCATCTTGGAGCTTCAGTGCTGCCACACTGGAGCTGAGGGATAGGGAGGGGAGGGGAGAGATAGCTGGGGTTGTGTAGTCAAAATAAAATACTTTCCCCTGGGAACCAAGGACGTTCTCACACCTGGCCAGAAGGAGGAGTGATGAAGAGTGGTGCAGTGGTTAGAGTGCAGTACTGCAGCAGGGGTGGGTTCTAACTCACCTCGCTGCTGGTTCGCTTCCTCCCACGCCACGTGGCTGCGCCTCGTGGGCACGCCGCGTGGCTGCGCCTTGTGGGCACATGAGCAGACCCCCCCAAAAAAATTTAATTCAATTTTTAAAAAAAAAAAAAACCACCAAAAACAAGATGGCGACGCATGCACAGTGCCGGAAACTTGGCTTCTGCGCATGCACAGAAGAAAAAAAAATAAAAAAATAAAATAAAATTCATCGTGACGTCACCAGCGGGTCGCTACCGGTTCAGGAGAACCGGTCCGAACTGGGAGGCACCCACCTCTGTACTGCAGGCTATTTCTGCTGACTGCTGGCTGCCTGCAATTTGGCAGATCAAATCTCACCAGGCTCAAGGTTGACTCAGCCTTCCATCCTTCCGAGGTGGGTAAAATGAGGACCCAGATTGTTGGGGGCAATATGCTGACTCTGTAAACCGCTTAGAGAGGGCTGTCAAAGCACTGTGAAGCAGTATATAAGTGCTATTGCTATGTCACCAGACCAAAGGACGCTGCCTTGATTGGGCCATGTGACTGATTGTTTGGGTTTGAGGGAAAAACTTTCACTTTTAATTAGGTGAAAACCGAGGGGCCCTTCAGAGTTGGTTTTCACCAGGTATGTGCCAATACTGCTATTCTTTGAGGAATCTACCTGCCTTGGAGTTTTTGCTTGCGATGGATCTATTACTTGGAACCCTGACACAAAGTTTGTTGACTCCAAGGTTTCCGCCCCTTGATGTTCCTGGATGATCAAACCCTCTGAGAAGCCTGCAAATCCTCTCCCTTGTTATTTACCCCAACAGCAGATACTCAGTGGTAGGCTACAGATAGTCCTTGACTTACAACAGTTCATTTAGTGACCATTCGAAGTTACAACGGCACTGAAAAAATTGACTTATGACCATTTTCACACTTATGACCGTTGCAGCATCCCCACAGCCATAAAATTCAGATGCTTGGCAACTGACTCATATTTATGACATTTGCAATGTCTCAAGGTCATATGATCACTTTTTGTGGTGTATTGACAAGCAAAGTCAATGGGAAAGCCCGATTCACTTGTTTACTGATTTAATAACCGCAGTGATTCATTTAACAACTGTAGCAAGAAAAGTTATAAAATGGGGCAAAACTCACCTGCATATCTTGAAACGGAAGCCCCACTCCTATCTCCACTCATATCTCCACTCATCTTTCTCTTCCTCCATGAATTTATCTAGTTTTTTTAAAAAAACCTTTGACATTTCTGGCTATCACCTTGAGATGGTGAAATCTTGCATGACTATTTGGGGGAAGCAATTTCAAACAGATTAACCTAGTAACCCAATGAGATCAGAATGGAGAAAAAGAAACTTCTTTTTCTCCCTTTTTCTCACACCCCGAATAGTATTTAAAAACCTCTTAAAATATTACATTTTAATTGATTTCCAAAGCATCGGGGGGGGGGGGGGGCAGTAGAAGAAGTAACGGATGGAAACTTATTAGAGATCCAGTATAGAACTACCGTAAGGAGAACTTTCCTGACAGTGAGAACAATTAACAGCTTGACTCCAGAAGTTGTGGGTGCTCCAACTCTGGAGGTTTTTTAGAAGAGATTGGACAACCATTTGTCTAGAATGGTATAGAGCAGGGGTGTCAAACTCAAGGCTGGATCCTGCCCGCGGGGAATTTAGATCTGGCCCGCGGGGCCGCCCTGGAAACAGCGAAGGACTGGCCCGTGGTGCTTCTGCCAGTGAAAGCGGGCTCCCAAGCTCCATTTTTGGCTGCCGTGGCCTCCTGCAACCCTCTGCCAGTGAAAAAGGAGCTTGGGAGGGCCGCACGTGGCCCTCCCGAGCTTCTTTTTCACTGGCAGAGGGTTGCAGGAGGCTGTGGCAGCCGAAAACGGAGCTGGGGAGCCTGTTTTCGCTGGCAGAGCGCTCGGGCCACCACAGGTGCCCCCGACAGGAGTGATGTCAAGCTGGCCACGCCCCCTGGCCACGCCCCCCAGGTGAAACACAACCCTGATGCGGCCCTCAATGAAATCGAGTTTGACACCCCTGCTATAGAGTCTCCTGCTTGAGCAGGGGGTTGGACTGGAAGACCTCCAATGTCCCTTCCAATTCTGTTATTCTGTATTACCCCTAAATTCAAATTTTAATCATCAGTCCCGGAGTTGTTTCCATTACTTGACATGCCAGAAGACAATCCTGCAGGCCTTTCTTTTCTGTTCTCAAATCCTCTGTGATGTTTATCATCTTTCTGTTGCTGACGTGTTGAAAACATCCCATGGAATCACACCCTTTCTCTCTTTTTTGCTTTATCCACCCTCTGTTTCTTTCCCTTCTTTTACCCTCCCACATTGATTTATGTTGCAAACATTTAAAAGAATGTTCACATTAAAAGAAAATAAACCCCCCCAATTAAAAAAAACTCCCAAATCTAGGAGCAAATGGTCTGATCCCAATTTTGCTCTCTTGCAGCTCCACCATCCATCCCAGGGTTTTCGTTTTGGCACTGTCTGGGAGAGCAGCGCAGAGGAATATATCAAGAAGAGTTTCCCAGACATGCACGAATACATGAGGCGGCACAGCGTCCCCACTACCCCTGAGGGGGTCACAATGCTCAAGTAAGGGAGGCGGGGCCTGAGGAAGGACAATTCGGGGGGGGGAGTGGTGTCGGTGTTGTGGTGGGTTGGCATCTCTTCCAGTTGTAATTCCAGCCTTTTGGGGCCACCTGTCTAATTTCAAAAGTTTTCTGCAGGAGACCACTTGAAACATCTAGAGATGTTTCTCCTTAAGGACATGGTCAATTGTTAGGTTGAGAGGAGGCTAAGATGATCCCTCTTTCTAGTCATCTGTGTTGTGCTAACAGGTGGAATCTCAAGAGATTGGAGTAGGACTGAGTTCTAGTCTCGCTTCAGTCATGGAAGACCCCCTGGAAGACTTAGGGCCAATCCCTCTCTCTCATCCCAGCAGCCATTTTGGTCCAGTGGTGAAGGTCCTGGACCAAGAACAGGGAGATTCAGGTTCTAGTCCCACCTCAGACTTTGGGCTAGTCCCTCTCTCTCAGCCCAAGGCCAGGTGGTCCAGTGGAGAAGATGCTGGAGAATCCACCTTCAAGTCCCTCCTCAGCTAAAGGAGCTTCTTGAAGGACTTAGGCCTACCTTTTTCTTTCAGCCCAGCCCACCTCAGCTCACCAGGTTGCTCTTGCAGGGGGAAATGAGAGAAGGAAGAGCCATGTATGCCCCCTGAATAATAAAAGGTGGGCTATAAATCATATCCCTCAAAGAAAGAGGCAAGTCTAGGCATTCTGTCTCTATTATACTTTCCACCTTGACATCCCACTGCTGAACATGGGGAATGATGGGTTACCATCTTTCTCACCCCCACCCCGAACTGTTCACCTCTTACCAACTTGAATGGGCCAGGAAGATAGATTTTGTGCAAGTTACACATGAGACAGATTACAAGGATCTTACCAATTAACCATTATAATGTATTAAAACCCCATTTTGTTTGCTGAGGTAATGTCACTAGTATTTGTTCTTGGGTATCTGTAAGTCTTAAGGAAGCAATGCAGGTAGTCCTTGACTTATAACCATTTTATTTAGTGACCGTTTGAAGTTACAACAGCACTGAAAAAAGTGACTTATGACTAATTCTTGCACTTACGACCGTCGCAGCATCCCCGTGATCACATGGTCAAAATTCAGCCGCTTGGCAATCGGCATGTATAATATGACAGTTGAACTGTTCTGAGATCATGTGATCACCATTTGTGACCTTCCCACGTGGCTTCCAACAAGCAAAATCAATATGGGGAAACTGGAAGGAATTGCAAAGAGGTGCTCTCTTAATGACCCAATGATCCTCACTTAACGACGGCAATGAGAACACTAAGCGATGCAGTCATATAATTTCATGCTTTACGACCACATCTCAGCCAGATAAATTTTGGTTCCAACTGCCTTCATAAGTCAAGGAGAGAGAGGGGGAGGGAGGGAGGGAGAGAGAGAAAGAGGAAGGGGGAGAGAAAGAGAAAGAGAGAAAGGAATGGAATGGAATGGAATGGAATGAAATGGAATGGAATTCAGCAAGGTTTCTCTTCCCCACCAATGGAATGGAACGGAATGGAGTTCAGCAAGGTTTCTCTTCCGTACCCCTATTTGCTCTTCATGGAGAGGGATAGAGAGAGGCAGGGAGGGAGATGGAGGGAGAGGGAGAGAGAGAGAGAGAGAGAGAGAGAGAGAGAGAGAGATTTGCTCTTGTCGGGAAAGAGGGGGGGGGGGAGGGAAGGGAGGGATGGAGAGAGAGAGAAAAAGGAGGGAGGGAGGGAGGGACAGAGAAGGAGGGAGGGAGAGAGAGTGGGAGAGAGAAGGAGGGAGGGAGAGAGAGAGAAAGAGAGAGGGAGGGAGGGGGAGAGAGATATGCTGTGAAAGTTGTAAAGGCGGGCATTGGTTGCAAAATTGCTTTTTCATCACTGTCGTAACTCGCTGTCCAAGGCAGTCGCTAAATGAGGACTACCTGCAGATTTAATTCATGCTGCCCACTTTGACAGCAACTTGCTTCTCCTCACCAGGACCAACCCGCCAAAGCTGAATGCCTTCATCATGGACAAATCCTTGCTGGAATACGAGGTCTCCATTGATTCCGACTGCAAACTCTTAACCGTTGGAAAGCCTTTCGCTATTGAAGGTATGGCAAAAACATCTGGATTGAGGAAAGCATCTGGAGGCAGAGCAAGGAAGGGGTTCGGTAGCCAAATGAGGCTTTAGTCCAGATTGGCTCATTCTGTTGAAAACAGGTATCCTCAGTCTTTAAGCGTGAAAAATTAAAGCTAGGAAAAGGCAGAAATATTTCTCCTTCTTTCATGGAGAATGTGACTTTTACTTAATTTTTATAATGCTTTCCCAAGAGGCTCCAAAAGATAATTATGCATTGGTTCATGAAATACTTCAGTTTGTATTTGTATCCAGGAACCTGAGTGTAAAAATAGGAGCAGTTGCAGCGTGTGTGTGTGTGTGTGTGTGTGTGTGTGAAAATTGTGCTGGTTCCACCACAGTGGAGAGTATGTAATAGCAAAAGGAAGCAAATTGCTCTTCCAGTGTCTGTGGTTAAAGGGAAGGCTTTCTCTGCACATGTTCTGTATTGCAGTCCCAAAGATGCTTTTCAGAAGGTAACTTTCTGATCATTGAATTTCTGCAACAAGTACTGAAGGACAAGCCACAATACTACTGCCTCTACTCTGGGAAAGCCACTCCGTGCGTATATGAGGCTCCCCAGAATCCACAAAGAGGGAACTCAGACGTAATTGTCAGCGGGATTAATTCAGTCTCTTACAAGATTGCAAATCGTAACATCTAACCACTTTATAACAAGAAAGGCCAATTGCCTTTTGAACAGCATCTTTGGGACAACCATGATTTGGATGACTGAGAATGTCCATGGATGTAGAATAGAATAAGAACAGAACAGAACAGAACAAAACAGAATAGAATAGAACTCTTTATTGTCCAAATGTGATTGGACACACAAGGAATTTGTCTCCAATGCATAAGCTCTCAGTATACATGCAAGCAACAAGTGATAAATCATTATCATAACCATCATAAAATACATTCATCATATATCATAAGACACAACATTTAGTGATAGTCATAGGATACTAAGCAATCAACATAAATCATACTAGGATACTAAATAATACCATTAATATAAATCATAAGATACAAGCAACAAAGTTATAGTCATAAGAAGATAAAGTAATAGATAATAGGAAAGATGAGAAGAATAATAGTAATACAGTCCTACTAGGTCATTTGACAGTGTTGTGGGAATTAGTTGTTTAGCAGAGTGATGGCATACGGGGAAAACTGTCTATGTGTCTAGTTGTTTTGGCGTGCAATGCCCTATAGCATCGTCTTGAGGGGAGAAGTCAAAACAGTTTATGTCCAGGATGTGAGGGGTCTGTAGATATTTTCACAGCCCTCTTTCTGACCTGTGCAGTATACAGCCCCTCAATGGAAGGCAAGTTGGTAGCAATTGTTTTTTCTGCAGTCCTAACTATCGGTTGAACTCTGTGTCTGTCTTGTTTGGTTGCAGTGCCAAACCAGACAGTTATAGAGGTACAAATGACAGATTCAATAATTCCTCTGTATCAGCAGCTCTTTGGGTTGTCTGAGCTTTCTGAGTTGGCGCAGGAAGAACATTCTTTGTTGTGTGTTTTTTTATGACAATTGTTGATGTTAGGTGTCCATTTCAAGTCTTGAGATATTGTAGAACGTAAAAGATTTCTCCTCTTTTACACCCCTCCCAATTCTCTTGGACTCTGCCAGGTTATGGCATCGGCCTTCCACAGAACTCGCCTCTGACCTCCAACATCTCCGAGTTCATCAGCCGCTACAAGTCGGCCGGCCTCATGGACCTCCTGCACGACAAATGGTACAAGATGGTGCCCTGCGGGAAAAGGGTCTTTGCCGTTACTGAGGTATGGAGGCTCTGCGGGAAAGAGCTTCCCCTCTTGCCTGCTCCACCCCCTCTGACTTCCCAATGCCCCTGGATGCGCTGATAATGCATCAGCAAAAGGCCGTTGCACCAAGCGACTTTGGAGGGGGCATCTTTCCAAAATGCAGGAATTACGTACACAAGTATTCCGAGAGGTTTACCATGCCTCCTCTGTCCTTGCCCATACACGTATATAGTGAGCTTGAGGAGTCGTGTTTGTAGATTTGAACATTCCTAGTGGGTTTAATCCTGCCTGTGTTCCTTCTTTCCCCATCACTTCCAGACTCTGCAGATGGGGATCTACCACTTCTCCGGCCTCTTTGTCCTCCTTTGCATTGGGCTCTGTGGCTCTCTGCTCACCTCCCTTGGAGAGCACATCTTTTACCGACTCATCTTGCCTCGCATTCGGCGCAAGAAGAAATTCAATTATTGGCTCCATACCAGCCAGGTGAGGCATAATCTTGGATAATCTCGGGGTGGCGGGGTCTCGTTTTGTTTTGAAAGATAGCAGTGACTCCAGGAAATCCTTGACTGTCAGCCAACGTTCCCTCTAACAAGGGAAATCGCTGCGCGGCAGTTTGAAACTGCTGCACGGCGATTCCCTGTCACGTGCGCGGCTGCGCAGCAACATTCCGTCTGACATGGGAAATCGCTGCGCGGCAGTTCAAAACTGCTGCGCGGCGATTCCCTGTGACATGCGCGGCCGCGCGGCCGCGCACCTTAGAGGGAACAGTGCTGTCAGCCATTCGCTTAGCGACCATTCGAAATTACAGCGGCACTGAAAAAAAGTGACTTATAAGCAATCCTCACACTTATTTTTGATTGATTGATTGAGTGATTGATATCCCACCTTTATTACTTTTACAAATAGCTTAAGGTGGCAAACTTATCCAACAAGTATTCAGATCTAGCTTAATATCAGGTCCCTAGGAAAGAACGAACCTCAACTCCATTTGGGTGAAGTGATAGGTTCTTTTACTAAGGTTAAGTGGTTGCAGCAAAAGAAAGGCTAGATCTGAATATTCCCGTGCAAAGGTTACACTTTTCCCCTTTCCATGGCCCTCCCCTTTTGACCAGTTCATCAGTATACAACAGCACACCATCTACCGTGTTTCCCCGAAAATAAGACCTCCCTGAAAATATTTAAATGCATGCGCACCCGGTCCCCGCCATTTCCTCTGGTTAGGGAGACAGAGCTGGAAATCAGGTAAGACGGCAAGAGGAGCCCCGTCTTGCTCCACGCGCCCCAAAATAATAAGACTTCCCTGAAAATAAGGCCAAGCGCTTATTTCGGGGTTCAAAAAAATATAAGACAGGGTCTTATTTTCGGGGAAACACGGCAGATGTTTTGGGAACGGCTTGGATGTTGGCGCCACTCGATGCAATTCCGCATTCTGTTCCCAGGCCAGGTGTCCTTGAAGTCTGGTTTGATTGTGTCCTGGCACCTCTGGTTTCTGTCAGGGTTGCCTTCCCCACTCCCACCGTTTGTCTTCCTCTACCCATGCTCGTCTTTGCTAGTCTACATTCCTTTGGCCCTCTCCATCCCCCTGCATTTTATGGCAGGATGCCAGCAAAGCACAAAAGCTGAAAATGGGAGATCTGACACCTTCCTCCTCCTGTTTTTTCAACAACAACCCTGTGAGGTGAGTTTGGCTGAGAGATAACTCTTGCAGCATTCCTGCAGTCATGTGATCAAAATTTGGGTACATGGCAACTGGCATGTATTTATGACGGTTGCAGTGGTCATGCACTGGGGTGATGTCTTCACCATTTGCGACCTTCCCAGCCGGTTTTCAACAAGTAAAGTCAGTGATGTGGAAGCCAGATTTGCTTAACAACCACGATTCACTAATTACTGCAACACTTTGTTTAATAACAAATAACTCCTAGCATGGTTATTGTGGTTGAGGTGGTTGATTGACTAACAATAAAACTCCACTATTGGCAAAAAATATAAAATCGGTGCAATTCATCTAATAACTGCATTGCTTACTTAGCAACGGAAATTCTTGTCCCAGTTTTGGTTGTAAGTTGAGGACTACTTGTACTAGAGCTCATGAGCTGCTTTTAGGCTTACCACAATCTTCTGTTTGATTTTGAGTTTTTACACTCTGAGAAAAGGAGGAATCTTGAGAAATATGACATAATTTGAAACGCATGTGTAAAACCAAGACCATTTATTTACTTACTTACTTACTTACTTACTTACTTACTTACTTACTTACTTACTTACTTACTTACTTACTTATTTATTTATAAAATTTATTGGCGGCCCATCTTACCAGATGCTTACAATCACACATATACGTATCTACATATCTACATATCTATATCTATCTATATTTATCTACAGTATATCTATCTCTATCTCTTTATTTTTCTCTATCATCTGTCTGTCTGTCTGTCTGTCTATCAATAATCTATCACCTCTCTATATCTATCTACCATCTATCTATCTACCATCTATCTATCATCTATCTCTGTCTGTCTCTGTCTGCCTGCCTGTCTGTCTGTCAATAATCTATCACCTCTCTATATCTATCTATTTACCATCTACCAATCTACCAATCTACCTACCTACCTACCTACCTACATCTATCTATCTATCTATCTATCTATCTATCTATCTATCTATCTATCTATCTATCTATCTATCTATCTATCTATCTATCTATCTATCTATCTATCTCTATCTATCTATCTATCATCTATATTAAAGACATAAATGACTACCAGCAAAGGCTATGATCCAATTACAGATGGGGAGGGCAGGGGCAGGATGTGGGGGGAGTTGGGGGTGGTCTATTGTTAGTCGACCAATCACCTCCACTGTGATGCTAGCAGATATTTTTGAATTGTTGCTAAAACATGACACAGAGGCAGAACAAATTAAAAGCTGTATGATAAAATTGGTGCAAAATTTGAGAGAAATAATTGCAGTGGGACAAAGCAATGAATAATAATAATATTTGAGCAATTGGGACACTCCTCCCAATTATTCTTAGGGAAGCTATTTTTTCCCAATTACTTTTCTTCATCTTACAAATCTCTGAAGCTTTTATTTCTTTGTGATTTTTTTTTTATATGCATAACCCAGAAAATACACCGGGCTCTGAACATGGGACTAGAGGAACAGAGACTCAAGAAGCTGAATTTGGAGAAAAGGTAAATTCTTTTAACCCATTCCTCATTACAGGTAGTCCTCCTGTGATGGTTTTAAAGTGGGTCATCACATGACTGACCCAATTTTATGACCATTGATTGATTGATTGATTGATTTTTTAATTGATTTTTTTATTTATTTATTTTTCACACTCCTTAACCGCCCTCTTCCCTTTGGTGGTAGTGAAATGAATCGTCATGGTTGTTAAGTGAATCTACGGTCATTAAGTGACCCTATTGTTTGCCCTGCAGTTTTATTTGCAGAAAACTGGAAGTAAAGAAAACTGTTTTTTTGGCCAAAAAAAAAATGTCCTAAATTGAAGTCAAGAGACCGCAGGATGTTGTGAAAGGCAGCAAATGTGGGTTTGTTGCTAAGAGCAGTAAGTTGAGGACTACCTATATGCTTGTTTGAATATAGGTAGTCCTCGAATTACAATTCAGTGACCATTTGAAGTTACGATGGTGCCCCCTGGGGGTACTTACAACCTGGATTAGAAGTTCCGACAGCTGCCATTCTCCCTGCGGTTACACAACTGCACTCTGGGCACTCGGCAGCTGGGCCACATACATGGCCTTTTGCAGCATCCTGCAGCCACATGACTGCATTTTATGACACTTTTGCCGAAAAACAGGCATTTATTTCTGGTTTTCGGCAAAACCGGCTCTTAGCGAACCATTGATTTGCTTAACCACCACAGCGTTCGCATAATGACTGCTGCAAAAATGCTCGTAAAATCTGATCTGTCATGTGGGTGACCCAATTTATCACCATCATGACCATGCACTGGCTCCATTAGGGTCGTAACTCGAGGACTACCTGTGACACATGGCTGGGGAATTCTGGGAGTTGAAGTCCAGGCATCTTAAAGTTGCCAAGGTTGAGACACATTGCATTATATAGTATCATCCTAAACGGTCTGGGTTTCTATTGCTATTTTTCCTGACTCTGTGCACCTTTTAATGAGCTTATGACTGAAATTCTTTGTACATTTTTAAAATGTGTGTGTGTGGCTGTAAATAAGGTGAAAGCACTTTTAAAAAGATTGCTAAATTTGTTGCAGCTATTTTTTTTTTTTTTAAAGAGACATCCAGACTTTTTCGGTCTTTAACTCTTTCTCTCTCCTCCTCCTCCAAAGATGCAACCTTCAAAAGCCTCCAGATGAACCCCAGCCGCCCCCCAACCAGGAGGGCTGGAACAACCTCCGTTGCACCGCGATAAAGAAGGAAGACAAACGGGTGCACTTCAACATTGATAACGCCCCGGAGGAGACCTCCGAAGACGAGAGAGCAGGGCCCGTTTGGCACTGCATGAATGGCCAGGACCCCCAGCAGGACAGCAAGGAAGCCAAGCAGCAGGAACTGAAGGAGCTAGAGAGCAAAATTGAAGATATGCGAGAGCAGCTGAGGACTGCCCTGGTGCGGAAGAGTGAGCTCATGGTGGCCCTTGGACCGCCCCCTAAAGCTCCTCGGCTGCCCCCTGCGCTGAAGGCACTGATCAGGGAGAGCAATGAGGACAGGTGATGGAATGGGGAGGGGCGTCCAACTGGACTCTGTTTGGACTCCTGTTCCTGGTGAAGAATGCCAGCGCAAAGAGCAAAACAATGAAGAGTAGATACTGGTTGGGAGATGTTTTGTTCCCTGCTTTCCCTGACTTCCCCAGATCAGTTTTCATCCAAGGGGCCGTGTGGGTTGCTGGTCTCCCTTATTTGCATGTGGACAGTCCCACTTCATCCATGTCCATTGAAAAAGCCACCAGGATGAGAAAGATGGTGGCAGGGCGGTTGACGAGTAGGCACAACTAGATAGGTTCGGAATCCGAATTAATTAATTCACGAATGTTCTAAGTTACATTCATGGGTCCATATTCAGCAGGCTGATCCTGACTTTGTGTTCTGTGAGGTCCTGTTGCTGATTTTGGCACAGATCTCTTGGAGGCTTAGAAGGAGCACTTCTTGAGCTTTCGCTAGTCTTTTGAACCTTAGTAGACACCATTTCTAGGAAGAACAGGAACTGCTGAATGAAGAGGTCGGGAGAAGGCTAAACATAGGGGTGGAGCACATACTCTGGAGCGCAGATTGTCTTGGGTTTAAATCATTGTAAAGCAACCTTAATTGCAGCTTCTCTGCCGGGGACGCAGAAACTCGTAACCTACCACAGCTAGCTAGTCTCGAGGCTGCATAGCTCAAATTGTGGGACTTGAGTTCAGTTAGCCACATAATTCAGTGAGCCGAGGTGGCGCAGTGGTTAGAGTGCAGCACTGCAGGCTACTTCAGCTGACTGCTAGCTGCAGTTCGGCGGTTCAAATCTCACCGGCTCAAGGTTGACTCAGCCTTCCATCCTTCCTAGGTGGGTAAAATGAGGACCCAGATTGTTGGGGGCAATATGCTGACTCTGTGAACCGCTTAGAGAGGGCTGTAAAGCACTGTAAAGCGGTATATAAGTCTAAGTGCTATATCAGGTGCAGCCATAGCTGAGTGGAGTTGGGGGGGGGGCAGGCATTCACTTCCTGGGCTCCTCAGCAAAGTTTGCTGTGTTGACCTTGGAGCAGCTTTTGGAAGACAGGGTAGACAATGTTGAACCAAAGGATGCAACATTCCAGCTGATAGGGTGCTTTTCTGATGTTAGCTGGAGGTGTCATCATTTAGTGGTACAGCCCAAAGCTGATGGAGCACACGGAAGAAGCAGAAGAGAGACTCGATTCTTGGAAAGAGGTCTGTTTACATGGAGGGAGCAACGTCCCAGCAGTTGGGAGACCCTGGGAGATATCCCGTGGGACAGGGCAACCAAAGATTGCAATAGGTAGCGTTATGGCATCACCAAAGTAGACAGAAGTAGGATTCCGAGAGGAGAGGGGAGGGGAGGGGAGGGGAGGAGAGGAGAGGAGGAGAGGAGAGGGAGGAGGGGAGGGGAAGGGAGGAGGAGGGAAGGGGAGGAGAGGAGGGGGAAGGTAGGAGAGGAGAGAGAAGCAATGGGGAGGGGGCTGATATTGGGTAAGCCTAATAGAAAATGTATATGCACTTGGAGTATATTTATTATTTCTTCCATCATCCTAATTTTATTTTTCAACAATTTTCCACCAACATTTGTCTGTGTAACTTTGAGAGGGCGGGCACAAGGAATCGCTTCAGGACTTCAGAGGGACCTGCCCACCTCTAATTTGCCCAGGTCTTAGCGAGAGCAGGATTTGAGGCTTAAAAAAGCTCCTGCCAATCGGACTCGGGACAAGCTCCATGCTGCCCTCCCCTCCCCTGAGCCAATTCTGGATGATAACAAGGACAGACCATGGAACCGGATGGAAGCTTAACAAAGAGAACCCCAACCTAGAACTAAGGAGAAATTTCCTGACACTGGGAACAATTAACCAGTGGAACGGCTTGCCACCAGAAGTGTGGGTGCTTCATCACTGGAGGGGGTTTTAAAGAAGTGACTGGGCAGCCATTTGTCCGGAGTGGTATGGGGTCTCCTGGGGTCTTCTCCTGATATTATGGAAGAACAATAGGACAGGTCTTAGTCCTATTGTGTGGGATGAATTTGAGCCTGTGACTCCTGAGGAAGTGGACAAGGCTGTAGGAGCGATGAGTTCCTCCACTTGTTTGTTGGACCCGTGCCCCTCCTGGCTGGTTTCATCCAGCAAGGAGGTGACACGAGGCTGGCTCCAGGCTTTAGTCAACGCATCCTTGAGGGAGGGGTCTTTCCCGCAACCATTAAAGGAAGCGGTTGTGAGACCCCTCCTCAAGAAGCCTTCCCTGGATCCAGCAGAATTAAAGAACTTTCGTCCAGTCTCCAACCTACCCTTTGTGGGAAAGGTTGTAGAGAAAGTGGTGGCATGTCAGCTCCTGCGGTCATTGGATGAAACGGATTATCTAGACCCTTTTCAGTCTGGCTTCAGGCCTGGCTACAGCACTGAAACTGCCTTGGTCGCGCTGATGGATGATCTCTG
>QLTV01009056.1:375466-406980 GCA_003457575.1 Thermophis baileyi
CCCCGGCCCTTCCGGCAGGCTTGGGGCCGTTGATCTCGCCTCTCTCATTGGCGAGGTCCGGCCATGTAACGGTATGCATGAGTTTTTAACTGTTTTTAATTGTTTTTATTATGGGTTTTTTTTTTTTTTTTTAACGGTTTTTTATATTGTTGTGAGCCGCCCAGAGTCCCTTGGGAGTTGGGCGGCATACAAATTTAATAAATAAATAAATAAATAAATAAACAAATCTCAGAACCCCCATTCAAAGCTTGATATTATGGGAGCTGCCATCTCCAACGCATGGAGCAAAGAGCTAAAATGGCGGCCCCTCCAAAAATGTTGCATTATATCGACTCCTGCATCCTTTGGCTACAAATAGAAAATGATAGCTGACTTTTTGTCTTTAAATATCCCTGGCAGCAGAAAATACAGATAGTCCTTCATTCAATTCAAAGTTACAGCAGCACTGAAAAAAAGTGACTTGTGACCATTTTTCACCCCTACGACCGTTGCAGCCTCCCCGTGGTCACATGATCAATTCAGTTGTTTGGCAACCGACTCATATTTATGACGGCTGCAGTGTCCTGGGGTCACGTGATCACCTTTCGCGACCTTCCGATAAACAAGTCAACAGGGAAGCCACATTTTAACAACCATGTTACTAACAACTGCAGCGATTCACTTTACAACTGTAGCAAAAAGATTCGTACAATGGGGCAACGCTCACTTAACAACTGTCTTGCTTAGCAACGGAAATTTTGGGCTCGGTTATGGACGTTAAGTCGAGGACTACCTGTATCGAGCTAGAGATCCATCTCAACTCTGCCTTTGCTAAAACTGTCCTATTTGAATCCACTATTTTCTTTAGAACCCAGATGGGAGTCGTATTTCATTCTGGGCAAGAGAAACAAACCTGTGATAGACTAAACCAGCTTGGCATGCACAGCCATCATTAGAAGGCAGATTCGTATTACAGCTGTGCAGATCTCAAGTTAAAGGGCAAAATCTGAATTCAGAGCCCACACGGGTCCTTGTGCAGGCCTTTATCAGGGTCACTTTATGCTAAATGTCTCCTTTCTCACAACTACACAGCAGCAGGAGTGGGCAATCGCATCAGTCCAGGGCAAAGTGCAAATGCTTTCATTCTTCCCAGCGCGATGCGATGCGTGTGCTGCAAACACAGCATTTGCAATTTGAATTCAACTCTGCACAGCCCTACTGCATATACATAACACCAAGGTTATGCTGGTAGGTCAGGAGAGAACAATCACCTTTTTAAGTATTTTTTTTTTCCTTTCATAAAGCACGAACAGGTTGGAAACCAAAGAAATACATCCAGTGTGCCTGAGAGGTTCCATAGGGCCTCTTAAGAGGTGACATTTTCCCACAGACTGTCTAGCGTGAGGCAGTTTACAAATCTTACAAATAAATTGAAAACCAAATAAATACATTTAAACGCCAAGTACCAATCCCAAAGCCCAGTTTTTCAAAAGGAATTTGCTGAAAAATAAAGCTGGGTTGGTTCTTGTTGGGTGTGAAACCAAAGTTTAAATACTTCTTTACAGGTTTACATCATCAGCCTCATTGGGGTTTCCTTTTGGTATTTATTTTTGGGCAATGCAAATTCAAGTGAGTTGGCGGATATTGCAATAGGTCTTTTACAGTTATATGCAGAACAGCCTTCCGAAATTTGATGCCCTTCAAGGTGTATTGGACCCCCGTTTCCATCTCCGCCAGCCCATAATGTTTGGAAAATGATGGGAAGTGTAGTCTCACAGATCTAGAGGGGGCAGGGATTGGAAGAATGCTGAATTGAGCTACTGTTCATTTTTATATATATATATAAAAAAAACCTGTCCTTGCCATTTTATTTACTTGAAAACAAAATTAGATGGGTAATAGACTAAGAAACAAAAGAGGAATTAAAACATTTTCACTTTTAGAAAGATAAAATGATGTTTTTTTCACTTTCTTACATTCTGGAAACTCAAACTTTGCTTTGGATTTTCTCGTCCCCCAATGATCCTATACTCTCACAGCCCAATCTCTGGGGTGGGGAATGGAAAAACAAACTCAGCTGGATTCTCCAGTTCAGGGAATATTTTGTGAACTGATGAATAGAGGTCTTTTTGGAGAGAGGAGTTTGTATTAAGAGCAGTGACATGGCTTCTCGAGCAGGAGTTTGCAATGTATTATGAGCTGAAGGTCCCCATTTGGCCTTTTAGTGGCGAGGCTGGGCCAGGCCTCCAAGATCGATGGTGCCAGTCCAAGACATGGGTGAAGCCAGCACAAAAAATCAAATCTGCTCTAATTCAAATTAAAATGAGAGAAATGTCCTGTTTCTCTCGCGTTAAAATGGCAATCTGTTGGTAAACCCGTGAACCCCCGTTTTCCCGAGCCTTATTCTCAACCTCTGGAGAGTGACTGAATTCCAGGATAGGGGAGTGATAGTTGGAGGCCAAGAGTAGCAATGCTGAGGAGGAAGAGACAGAAGCCATTCATTCGGGGATGGGCAAATCCACTAGCCCAGTGATGGCGAACCTTTTCGGCACCAAGTGCCCAAACCAGCACGCCGCGTGCATGTGTGCCGGAGCGCCAGAAACACGAAGACCAGCTGGCCGGTGTCCATGCGCGCCCCAGCCAGCTGGTCTTCGGGTTTCTGACATGCGCATGCACACCGGCCAGCTGGTCTTTGCGCGTGCCGGATCACCGGAAACCCGAAGACCAGCTGGCTGGCGCGTGCATGCCTGTTTTTTTGGCAGTTTTTCGGTCGGTTTTTTGGCCGTTTTCAGGCCGTTTTCCAGTGCTCCAATACCCGCAAAGACCAGCATATGTGCGCCAGAAACCGGAAGAGCAGCTGGCGACAGCGCGCATGCCCACAGAGAGGGCTCTGCGTGCCACCTCTGGCACGTGTGCCATAGGTTCGCCATCACGGCACTAGCCAGAATGAGTGAAATATTAAAAATTGTAAAGGAAACGTAGCTCTCTAGAAGAGACCTTCCTACCAGAAGCAGCTGAACCTCTCCTGCTTGCTGTGCGTTTTGCTATGGCGCTGGACCTTGTAAACCCCCCCTCCCCGTGTCGTCCCCCCCCCAAAGGGTATAACTGACGAGGAAAGGAGAAGGAACAAACAACGATTAAATACAGTATTTATACAGTATATATACTATATATAGATATAGATATATATATATGTACACACATACATTTTGTACATTAAACAGAATGAACTCTATTCGTGTGATTTAGTTTGATTCTTCCTTCCATCCAATTCTGCCTCCCCCTCCCCAAAAAACCTCAAAAGCGGAAAGGCCCAAAGTCTGACCGGTTACGAGCGTCTTCGGTGACCGATCTGGGTAGAGAATTGGCACACGGCCAAGAACTCAACTAATCTATTGCACAAGAATGGGCCATCCTCATTGGGGGAAGGGGAAGCGTTGGCCTGCCATTTTTATTTTTATTTTTAATTTCCAAGCCACTTGCACCCTGGACTGATCTGCCATCAGCCTCTCTCCTTGGTGGCACGCAACATCAGGTTACCTGTCCCAGAGATTTGATTCTTGCTCGGAAGGTCATAGAGGGGAGTGGTGGGGTCAGAAACTCAGGGCTCTGCTCAGCTTCCTACTGCTCAAACCCAGCCCTCCCCCCTCCTCCCCAATCAGTCCTCCCTCTTGCCAGATTTGGGGGAGTCTAGGGAAGAGCACTTGGGAACCCCATTCCAAAGCCAAGTACCGAAACTGGCTGCCGAATGGCTGCTCCCAATTGATAGGAGAAGCGTAATTCTGGAAAGGAAGAAGTGTGACCCCGGTAGCGGTCGTGCTGGGGGAAGCAATTTCCTCCTTGCATTCAGTATTTGCTAGTCAAAGGCATTGTGCTGAAAAGGGGCAGCGGCGGAAATCCCAGTCCACCGGACAATGCCATCATCCTCATTTAAGTAAGCAGTAGCTAATGGGAACTCTTCAGATGAACTGACAAAAAGAAAAACTCACTTTTCAGCCATTCCTCTGGCTCTAAGGCTATGTTTCTCAACCTTGGCAACTTTTAAGACGGGTGGACTTCAACTCCCAGAATTCCCCAGCCAGCTATGCTGGCTGGGGAATTCTGGGAGTTGAAGTCCACCTGTCTGAAAACTTGCCAAGGTTGAGAAACACTGCTCTAATGCATCCTACCCGGTCCATTTTTTTGGCTCCTCTCTTTGAACTCAAAAGAGGGCAATTCTTTGCCTGGCCTAGGAAAGCGTTAACCCGCACCACTTCAGAACCGTCATAAGCCGAAGCGAATTCTGTCCATCCAGCCACCTCGCAGGAGTGCAAAGGGGCCACAATCTCAAGAGTTCCTGCTCATTTGTTTTCACCCATCACTGGACTCCTCCCACTTGGGAGGCTAATGGGCGAAACAACTTAAGGTTTAAGGTTAACACTTCAAAGGACAACCGATCTGAAGCTTTCAATCTTTTAGTTGGGGCAGGCTCACCTTCACAAAGGAGCGAATCACTTGTACTCAGTTATTGAAGAAAAAGATTTGGGTTCAAGGACTGGGGTGGGGGAATGGGGCAAGACACGCTTCCCCCCCAAGCCTGTCGTATTATTCAAATAAGCCCCTACAACCCTCTTTAGGGGAAAAAAAAAGAGAGAGAGAAATTAATATGGTGTTGTACATAAGCAGATGTAGTCCAAATGATTTAAAAAAAAAGATTATTTTTTTTAGGACTCAAGTATTAGACCCTTCAAATAACAATTCCCGTCGACAATTCCGGAGCCAGTTCATGCCAACTTTCCACGCTGTACCTTCTGCTTAAGGATCAATTCCTCTTTATAATCACCACACCGGTGATTCTGGTCTTTATAATCACCCACCCAATTCCAAGGTGCACCCAAAAACAACTTTTGTCATGATACCCGTTCTTTCTTTTTCTTTTTTCCCCTGGTGTTTCTAAGCACCCTTTCGGACAAAACTGAATGCAAACACAAGGATCTAAATGCAAATTAAGATCTCCCGCCGATCCCCAGAGGGAGTCCCATGATTCCATGCAGTCTGGGAAATGGAGGGTGGGGGGGCAGAGATGAGAAATTGGGGCTTAACGCCATTCGCTGAGAAAGATGCAGAAACCGCTTCTTTCAAAAAGATACGATTCCGACGCAGGGACCGACATCTACAATCGCTTCCCCTTCTTTTTATTCAGCTTTTTTTCCCCCCTTTCCTTTCCTGGTACTTGGAAGGCGGGAGAAAAAGATCACTCTCTCCTTCATCTTACATTCTAGCTCTGCCTCTTTCTTCTGTAAAAGAGGAATTTGGTACGGAAAACAAATTTATGCAATCGGAAAGCCATCCAGTCTCCTACGGAGTAAGGAGTTCGGGAGAAGCAGCGGCTTCGTGGGATCAGGAGGTCACATTTTCTGGGGAAAGCGGCGTGGGATCCCTCTCCGCAAGCCCTTCAGAGGCCTGACTCAGGAGTCCCCTTAAAGCCAAACCTCGCGAGGAGTCTGTCTTCAGAGGCTCAGCTCGGCCTGCTGAACTCTCTGACGGCTGGGGAGTATCTTCCAGCTCTGGATGGGCCGTGACGGGAGGAGGTATATTGGTCACAGAAGTCCCAACGGTGGACGTGCCCTCAATAGTGACGGAGCCCACTTCTGTACGCTCACTACTAACCAAACTTTGGGTCACCGTGTTCGAAGCAGGCTCCAGGTCCCGCAAAGTCCCGCCACTAGTCACAACGGCTGGAGTGGCCCTGGAGTCCAAAAAGGAACTGCCCAGGTTGGAGAGGAAGGAGGCTTCTGTGATGACAGCTGCTGTCTCTGCCACCCAATTCAAGTCATTCCCGAGCGAGACGCCAGCGCTGGAGGCCAGAGGGCTGAGGTCTTCCCCAAAAGCCGGGGAGCCATCTCCTGCCCCAGCCGTGCTGGCGTCCAGGTGGGGCTGCTGGTCGGCTGAATTGGTTGCCGCAACGGTCGTGTTGTTATTGAGGTTGTCCTGGAGAGCGGTCTGGGTCCCCACCTGCTGGTTCTGGAGCAACATCTCCTGGATCCGGATCTGTTGGAGGATGGCTGGCAACTCGTAATGGTGGAAAAAGTAGATCATAGAATGCTGCCAGGGAGGGGAGGGGAGGGGAAGAGAGGAGCAGGAGAGAAGAAAAGCGTTAAACGATTGGGCTGAGCAAGAAAGTTCTCCCCCCCCCCAAATGTATAAATCAATTGCTCCTCCTCAAGCTTTAAAGAGAACCAGTATGGTGTGGTGGTTAAGGTGCTGGGCTAGAAACTGGGAGAGAAGGAGTTCTAGTCCTTCCTTAGGCAAGAACGCCAGCTAAGTGCTTTCTTAGGAGCCCTGGTGGCGCAGTGGTTAGAATGCAATATTGCAAGGCTAATTCTGCCAACTGCTGGCAGTTTGATTTTCACCGGCTCAAGGTTGACTCAGCCTTCCCTCCTTTCGAGGTGGGTAAAATGAGGACCCAGATTGTTGGGGGCAATAGGCTGACTCTGTAAACTGCTTAGAGAGGGCTGTAAAGCACTGTGAAGCGGTATATAAGTCTAAGTGCTATTGCTAGTGCTAAGTGACTTTGGGTCAGTCCCTCTCTTTCAGCTCAGCCCATCTCAAAGGGCTGTTCTCGTGGGAAAATAACAGGCAGGAGCGTTACATATGCCACCTTGTGCTGTTGAAAATGAAGATGGGATCACAGTAGTTGTGCATTATCTGCCATCCAAGTAACTTAGATGCTGTTAGGAAGGCCAAATTCCCTACCCTGCATGAAACATACCACCACGCCCATTTCTGCTACAACTTTATTAAAGGCAGTTGGTGAAGACCGAGTGGGATCCGTGTCAGCAAAGCAAGACCAGAAGCCTGCAATCCTAACCCTCTTTCCTGAATGCCCCCCACCGGCCAGCTGTTCTCTTGGCCCTGCAGCGATTCTCGAAATGAAAGCCACACAGCCAGTGCAAACCACTAATTTTCTGGGTAAGATGGGGCGAATCATTGCCAGAAAATTCTCTACCAACTACCACTGCCTTGCCTTTTTGTGTTCCACAATACAGATTTTATCTTTTACAAGAGTCTAGGTCAGTGATGGCAAACCTTTTCGGCACCAAGTGCCCAAACCGGAACGCACACGTGTGCCGGAGCACCGGAAACCTGAAGACCAGCTGGCCGATGCGCATGCGTGCGCCGGCCAGCTGGTCTTTGGGTTTCCGGCGCTCCGGCGCGTGTGAAGACCAGCTAGCACACCGGAAACCAGAAGAACACCTGGCAATGGCGTGCGTGCCCACAGAGAGGGCTCTGCGTGCCACCTCTGGCACGCGTGCCATAGGTTCGCCATCACGGGTCTCGGTATTCAGGAAGACAAAATGATACCTGGATAATTTCTGAGCTTTCAAGTGTGTGTTACTCATGTACTTGAAAGCAAAAGGACTAGAAACTTGGCAAACAAATGTCTGAAATAGTATTTTCTTCAGGGAGACTAAATTGTAGAACGGATTCTATCTTTTGAAGTCTGTCATGATTTCAGGATTCACACAATGCTATAGGAACTGTTTAGAGCCAGAAGCATACCTGTATGAAAAGCCACGAAGTTACCAAGGCTAAACTGCTATATTGCCCATTGAAACGATAATGGTAGGCATAAAAGGCGAAGTGGTACAAGTAGAAAAACCTGGAGAGAGACAGAAATATAAATATGCAGGCACACGCGTTTATATACAATATTTACACAATCCCCGGTTTGCTTCCATCCTTCCTTTCTGAACACAAATGGTTGTATTTCTTCCCCCCCCCCCACTTCGCTTCAAAGAAGAAGTGTAAAAGTGAACCGAAAGAGAGAAACAGCCTGGTCCTATAATCAGTGAGGGATGAGAACCAGGGAAGGGAAAGGGCAATGATAATGGTCATTGATGCTGCTACTGAGGGGTCAAGGTGATTGGGAGAAGATGCTAGAGTGGCAGAGGTTTAAGGAGTCAAACTGGCCCTGGGAGGACCATATCGACAAGGTCTCCAATCTGAAAAAATGAGCCCAACATGTGACACTAAAGACAGACAATCCACCAGGCAAGGTGGAGTTAGCTGAACATCTAAGTGCTGCCCTAAATTGGGAATGGCCATTCTGTGACTCTTTTAAATTGCTTTTCTGAAAAACCCTAAAAGACTAAAGTCTAATGGTGAAGGGACCAGGCTAAAAACCAGTAGACTGTGAGTTCTAGTCCCGCCTTAGGCACAAAAGCCAGCTGGGTGATTTTGGGCCAATCCCCAGTAGACTGTGAGTTCTAGTCCCGCTTTAGGCATAAAGCTGGCTGAGTGTGATTTTGGATTAATCTCTTTCTCTCAACCTAGCTCACCTCACAGGGTTGTTATTATGGGGAAAATAGGAGAAGGGAGGAGTATTACGTGTATTTGTTGCCTTGAGCTATTTAAAAAATAATAAAGGTGGGATAAAAAAAATATTTTAGAACAGCCCTTAGGTACAATTGATGGTCTATTCTGCCCTCCAAAAATGTTTAAAAGCCCCCCCGCCCTGCTTCCCAAAGGTTGCCATCTCCGGTCCAGCACTGCCTGTCCCTGCCTGAGTCCCAGGTCCGTACCTCAACCAGTGCCTTTTGCTTGTGTTGGTGTGGCAGCAAATTGCATCATACTGGTCTCCCAACCACACAATGAGGATGATATAGAAGGCCGTGGTGGTGTCATTGAAGAACTCGGACATGATGGCCTCCATGCCTGTTTCGAGAGGGAAGAAAAGGAAGAGAACATCAACATGCTGTCTGAGAAGTTATCACCCTCCATAATTCTCAACCCAAATACGATGCCTTCTTGCACCAAGAAAACCTTTGCAACACAGAGACTGGCTTTAAATCCACAGACTCTGCATAACTGCAGAAAACTGGAAGCTCTGCATTCATCTTTAGAAACAAATGTCTCCAGTCAGGGGTGAAATCCTCTGAAGTCTGCTACCAGTTCGCTTCGTGCACGCTTTGTGCATGCAGGCGCGCTGCGCACGCATGCGCGCCGCAGGCACTACCGTGCAGCGCTGAAAAAGGAGCATTTTGAAGCCATAAGAGTCTGCAAAGATAAGTAGAACAGCGAGGGGGGGGGATCAGCTGTGCCAGCTAATCCTGCTTTCTAGCTAATCTAGATCGCGCGGCACAGCTGATCGCCGCACAGCTGATTGTCGGATATACCGATTCTCCCGAACTGGTAGCATTTTTTTATTACCGGTTCGGGTGAACCGGTCTGAACCGGTAGCATTTCACCTCTGTCTCCAGTCCTTCAGAAGGTATTTATTCAAGTTACTCCCCTCCTTCTATCTCCCTCTCTTCCTCTAACCTTCTTTCTCCTTCTCTACCTGTTTCCTACTTCCCTCCTCTCCCTCTCCCCTTCCTTCTCTACTTCCTCTTCTTCCCTCTATCCCTTCCCTGAGTACATCTAATCATAATCTATTTTATGGAGTAACTTGAAGTATTGGGGGAAAACAGATGGACGACAAAAGTATAAAAGGTGTAAAATTAGAATGTAACTTATGGTATATTGAATAGAAATGTATAACTATATGTATTTGGATGTGATCTATGGTATATGTATTTGGATTTGTTGGAAAAATAAAATAAAAAACTTATTTAGAAAAAAAAGAAGGTATTTCTTCAATATGATGGGTTAAGGCAGTTGACGTAAGGCAGACAGGTAGCTGAAGGATACTTCAGTAGGTTGGAAAGGGGAATTCTATAGCAGTTTTCTTAACCTTGGCGATTTGAAGTTGTGTGGACTTCAACTCCCAGAATTCCCCAGCCAGCATTGAAGTCCAAACAACTTCAAATTGCCAAGGCTGAGAAGCACTGCACTATAGTAAGCTGTCAAATAAATATTAAACAAATACATAAGCAGAACCAAGGAAAGTCTGATTGGAAACAGTGGTGGGTTCTTTCCAATCCGCAGGCGCTACATGCCGTTTTCCCCACCAGTGCTGATTCTTTCTGGAGGTTAAAAGCTGAGGAGGTTTCCTTACCTACTAAAGCCAAGATGACGGTCAGCAAAGGAGCTGCGGGAAAGGCGATTGTCATGTTCATTTCCAGCATTTGTAACAAGTCCACTGGAAAAGGGGAAGGTAGCAAAATTCAAAAGACAGCAGTCAGGCAAGGGGTAAATTCATTTTTCTTGGCCTATGGCCATGATGGCGAACCTATGGCACGCGTGCCACAGGTGGCACGCGGAGCCATATCTGCCGGCACGGGAGCCATTGCCGTAGATCAGCTCCAGTGAGCATGCGCGCGCTGGCCAGCTGATTTTCGGCTGGCCACGCCCCCTCCCAGGAGTCTCCAGCAGCCCGTTTTGAGGTAAGTAAAGGGAGGCTCTGGGAGGGCGTTTCTGGCCTCCGGAGGGCCTCGGGGGGGGGTTGGGGGAGGCCGTTTTCGCCCTCTCCAGGTTCCTAGAAAGCCTCTGGGGGCTGGGGAGGGTGAAAACCGGGCCTTCTGGGTCCACCGGAAGTTTGGAAACGGACCGTTTCCGGCTTCCGGAGGGCCTCTGGGGGGGGTGGGGAAGGCCGTTTTTGCCCTCCCCAGGCTCCTAGAAAGCCTCTGGAGGCTGGGGAGGGCGAAAAACGGGCCCACCGTGCCATCGCATGCCAAAAGCGGGAAAGCGCGGGGGAGGGGAGGGGCACATTGAATTATGGGTGTGTGCACGCATGCGCGTGACCGTTTCCGGCTTCCGGAGGGCCTCTGGGGGGGGTGGGGAAGGCCGTTTTTGCCCTCCCCAGGCTCCTAGAAAGCCTCTGGAGGCTGGGGAGGGCGAAAAACGGGCCCACCGTGCCATCGCATGCCAAAAGCGGGGGGAACGCAGGGGGGTCGCACACGCATGCGCTGGGGACGGGGCGCATTGAATTATGGGTGTGGGCACGCGCACGCACGACCTCCCCCCGTGCTCCCCCCGCTTTTGGCACGCGACGGCAAAAAGGTTAGCCATCACTGGCCTATGGGATGACCCAGGAACACAGCCTACAGCTAAAGGTCAAATGGGATCCCAGGTAAAAGAATTTAGAGAAACACTGCTGGGCAGAGGAAGGAGATATTGGGGTACAGATGTCCCTTCCAGATCTGCTGAGCTATTGCTCCCCTATTCCCAAGTACAAGGCAATTTCACACAACAAGAACAACTGAGCACTCAGTGGAAGGGTAGAGGCTATACGGGTCAAAGCCAATGAATATTCCAGAATACAGGTAGTCCTCGACTTAGGACCACAATTGAGCCCAACATTTTTGTTGCTAAGTGAGACATTTGCTAAGTGAATTTTGCCCCATTTTATGACCTTTCTTGCCACAGTTATTAAGTGAATCACTGCAGTTGTTAAGTTAGTAACAGGGTTGTTAACCGAATCTGACTTCCCCCTTGACTTTGCTTGTCAGAAGGTCGCAAAAGGGGATCAAGTGACCCCGGGACCCTGCTGCAACCGTCATAAATATAAGCCAGTTGCCAAGTGTCTGAATTTTGATCACGTAACCGTGGGGACGCTGCAACGGTCGTAAGTGTGAAAACCGGTCAGAAGTCATTTTTTTTCAGTGTCCCAAAGGTGCTTTTTCAGGAGGCAACTGGACTTTTCTTATTATTATTTTTTTTCTTTGAAGACGTTTCGCTTCTCATCCAAGAAGCTTCTTCAGCTCTGACTGGATGGTGGGGATAGTGGAAGAAGCTTCTTGGATGAGAAGCGAAACGTCTTCAAAGAAAAAAAATAATAATAAGAAAAGTCCAGTTGCCTCCTGAAAAAGCACCTTTGGGACAACCATGACCTGGATGACCGAGAATCTCCACAGACCATTTTTTTCAGTGCTATTGTAACTTCGAATGGTCACTAAATCAACTGTTGTTAAGTCGAGGACTACCTGTACACACTGCAAGATCTTGGAAAGAAACCTCTGATTTCAGGTGCCTGACTAAGAAGCCATTGTTCAGCATTCACAAAGGAATTTTTTAAAAAAAACTCAATTTCAGCATCTCTCCTATTTCAGGGTTTTTCAACCTTGGCAACTTCAAGATGTGTGGGCTTCAATTCCCAGCATACCCCAGACAGCCAGTCATAAAATCAGGCACGACTCACATAACAATTCCACTGCTTGGCAGTGGAAATTCTGACCCCAATTATGGTTGTAAGTCAAGGACTATCTGTATAAAGGACTACTTATAAACATCAGCTGCAGTCTTCCTACAGCTGCTAAGGGCTGAGTCTCTTGGTCTACTCCCTGCTAGAAAATTAAATTTCCATCACTAAAGAGGGTTTCAGCCAATAGAAACAGCCAGCTGCTATCTAATACCAGGATGCCAAAATGATGATTCACTCAAGGATGAACAAATAAAACATTTCTTGGCTGTGCTGTTCAAGGCTACACATTAAAATGAATCACGGCAAGCAGCATACCGGGGAATAGTTATTGAACATGGATTAGGATGCAAATGGACCATAGCAGTGTTTAAACCAAGAATGTGCAGGTTTTCAAGGTTGATAGCTATTCTCAATCTTTCCATACTAAATAGCAAATGGAATGGTTTTCATTTACACTGAATTAAAATTAAATGTATCCACTGTACCTAACACTATTACTCCTGTACTCAGAATAATCACATTAATGCAGTGGTTCTCAACCTTCCTAATGCCGCGACCCCCTTCCCGCCCCCTCCCCGCACGTGATGAGATGACAAAGGGGGCGTGGCACCAAGATGGCAGGCTAGCGCGTGCTTAGGCGACCCCTGTGAAAGGGTCGTTCGACCCCCAAAGGGGTCGTGACCCACAGGTTGAGAACCGCTGCATTAATGGCATGGAATAAATTGAAATAAATTCCTCCTTATATTAAAAACTACAGTCAAAACACTGAACCCCCTCCCATAATTTGTGGCTTCTCAGTGCTCTCATCATAGCAACAGCAATAGCGCTTAAACTTATATACCGCTTTATGGTGCTTTACAGCCCTCTCTAAGCGGTTTACAGAACCAGCCTATCACCCCCAACAATCTGGGTCCTCATTTTACCCACCTCGGAAGGATGGAAGGCTGAGTCAACCTTGAGCCTAGTCATGATCGAACTCCTGGCAGTGAGCAGAGTCAGCCTGCAATTCTGCATTCTAGCCACTGCGCCTCCACAGCTCACAACTCACCATCATGCTCATTCCAAGCCCACCTGGACAGCAGGCACTGCAGAAACTCACAGCAAGGATTTTTTTAAACTTACCGATAAAAACGAAGATTTGGTGATGTGAGTAACGCAACAGCATGGAAACAGATAGAGTCTGAAAAAGAGAAAGGCAGGTAAACATTAAAGCATGAAAGCCCCAAGGCCAACCATGAAAAGCGGGAAAGCAAGCGTTCTCAGAATTCTGAAAAATCACTCTCTGGAATGAAAATTAATTTGCCCAGAATTAAAATGAAAAGCACATTTTACTTAACCACTCCAAAGTTTTGTTCTTAGCGTGTTGACAGAGATGGGTTATTATCCTCAGAAAAACTGTTCTTTGCCAGTCTTGCAAATTGTTTGTCTGAGACTCAAACGGGTGTCGTTTTGTCACATGTTCTTTTATGTATATCCAGGTTAGAGGGCTCCAAAATTCCAAAAAAGTCAGCACAACCCCTCAAGGGCTTGTACTCACAGTTTACTATACCACTCTTCCCCCATTCTACTACAACTGCTGTTCTTCCACTACTACAGGGGTGTCAAACTCAAGGCCCGGAGGCCGGATCCGGCCTGCGGGGTGCTTAGATCTGGCCCGCGGAGCCACCCTAGAAACAGCAAAGGACCGGCCCGTGGTGCCTCTGCCACTGAAAACGGAGTTTTCGGCTGCGACGGCCTCCTGCCCCCCTCTGCCAGTGAAAATGGAACTCAGGGGATGCTCGCCGAAAATGGGGCCTGGGAGGGCCGCACATGGCCCTCCCGAGCTCCGTTTTCACTGGCAGAGGGGGGCAGGAGGCCATCGCAGCTGAAAATGGAGCTCTGGAGCCCGTTTTCACTGGCAGAGCGCTTGGGCCACCACAGACGCCCCTGACACGAGTGACGTCAAGCTCGCCACGCCCACTCTGGCCACGCCCACCCCAGCCCCCGAGGTCAAACACAACCCTGATGCAGCCCTCAGTGAAATCGAGTTTGACATCCCTGCACTACTACATCTCTTTGTGAGTCCTATTTCTGGAGAACAGTAACAGTAAATTTGCCTTAGGCTGCTTCAATTTCTCAAACTAACACAAACCACCTTCCATCTTACTCCCACTCCCCCAATACCATCACACCCAACTGTCTCTCTGCTCAGCTTTTATAGACACAGGTTGCTGGACTGGCTAGGGAGAGCTCTTAAAGGGACAGGGCCCCGCCAGCCCAGGTGCTAGCTATTTTGCAGGCAACCAGTCTTCTCACATATCTGAACTAGGATTTTAATTCATGCATTGATTTAATTATCTCAGGTAATATATTCATTTTTACAGTACAATTTTCCTAGCCAGGAAAATCTTCAGTTCTTGCACCTTTCAAGGTCTTGCTTTATTTCTTTCCATATTTTTTAACAAACACTTTGGAAACTGCCTTCATCATATCGCATCCGATAAAGCCCTAAACATTTCACTGGGTTGTGGTTGTTTTTTTGTTACATCACAACCACTCTCTTCTTTCACATAATGTTGTTCTTTAGAAGTTAAAACACCTTTGTTTTCTTCTTGTTAGTTTTGCATCCAGAAAGGCAGCCAAAAACCTCTGATTACTTTTATCATCTGCCATGTACAGTGTTGTGGTTGTGTAACTGTAAATGCTAGACATCTGCAGTAACATTTTATCTGGTTCAGCTACTGATAAGAACCAGAGGCTACAAAACACTTAGAAGAAACACAGTGAATAAAAGTGCAGCTGGCAGAACTAAAGGAGAGGTGGGGAACGATGGCCCCTTTATGACTTGTGGACTTCAACTCCCAGAATTCCTGAGCCAACATGAAGTCCACAAGGCATAAAAGGGCCATCGTTCCCCACTCCTGAACTAAAGGGTAGTGGGCAGAGTTTCATGCAGAGGATCATTTTCTGATCACAGTAACTGATTTATAGACAATCCTGGTTAAGAATGTCCAACTTAAGGTCAACCCCGATACAGGTAGTCCTCGACTTATGACCACAACTGAGCCCCAAATTTCTGTTGTTAAGCGAAACATTTGTTAAGTGAACTTTACTCTGTGCCACAGTTGTTGAGTGAATCACTGCAGTTGTTAAGTGAGTAACAGGGTTAAGTGAATCTAGCTTCCCCATTGACTTTGCTTGTAACAAGTTTGCAAAAGCTGATCACGTGACCTCAGGACACTGCAACCGTCATAAATACGAGTCAGTCTGCCAAGCGTCTGAAGTTTGATCATATGACCATGGGGATGCTGCAATGGTCGTAAGTGTGAAAAATGGTCGCGGTCACTTTTTTCAGTGCCGTTGTAACTTTGAACCGTCAGTAAATGAACGGTTGTAAGTCAAGGACTACCTGTATACAAACAGGCTGCCTTTTACCAAATACTATGTGTTACTAAATACTACTTTGAACCACTGAAAACCATTGAGAACAAGAACCGGTGAAGCTGCATATGCAACCTGTTTTCATCAGTTCCCTGAAAGCAGTGTGTGGCTTTTTTTCCCAATTCAGTTCAAACCTTTCTTGTCAATGCACAACATGTGTACAATGAGATTGGCTGAGCCTCCCTTCCTGCACCCCCCCCCCGCAACACAAATACATCTCAATAACTCACGGTGAAAGAAAGAAAATCCCTAACCCAGTAAATCATACTAACAAACACACAATCCTCTATACATATATGTGCATAACATTACATTATAATATACTGCACCAACAGGAACATGTTGCATGGTTGCGCCGGCCCTGCAAGTCTATCATACTACATACTTACTTATGTATGTAGTATGGCTTCAAACGGCTTCTGCAGTTTGTCAGCTTGAGGAAAGACAGTGCTGTCAACTATTTTTTAGTACTAGGCAGTCCGTTTGTAGGAGTTCTGACTTACATACAAACAAACAAACTCAAGGGGGTTGGACTAGAGGACCTCCAAGGTCCCTCCCAACTCTGTTATTCTTATTCTGTTATTCAAGTTAAAGACGGAATTAGGAACGGAACTTCTTAAGCCTGTACAGGTAGTCCTCGACTTGCAACCACAATTGGGACCAGAATTTCCGTTGCTAAGGAAGGCAGTTGGTAAGGGAGATGCACTCAATTTTATGACCTTTTTTTTTTGTCCCTGTTGTTAAGCAAATCGCTACAGTTGTTAAATGAATAACACAGCTGTTAAGCCAATCTGGCTTTCCCCATTGGCTTTGCTGGTTGAGGCCGAGAAGGTCACAAATGGGGATCATATGAGCCCAGGACACTGCAAGCATTGTAAATACATGCTGGTTGCCTGGCACCCAAATTTTGATCACGTGTCCCTGGGATGCTGCAATGGTCATAAGCGCATGGACCAAGTTGTAAGTCAATGCCACTGTAACTTTGAATGGTCGTTTAAACAAACAATTATAAGTCCAGGACTACCTGTGTATCACTATATCACAACTGAGTCCCAGATTTCTGTTGTTAGGTGAGATCTTCGTTACATGAGTTTTGGCTCATTTTACGACTTTTCCTGCCACAGTTGTTCAGTGAATCACTGTACTTGCTAAATTAGTAAACAGGAGTTGTTAAGTGAATCTGGATTCCCCGTTGACTTTGCTGGTCAGGTGGTCTCAAAAGGTAATCTCATGACCGTCATAAATATGAACCGCCAGTTGCCAAGCATCTGAATTTTGATGACATGGCCAGGGTTGTGCTGTAATGGTTGTTAAGTGTGAAAAACGGTCATAAGGCATCACTTTTTTCAGTGATGTTGTAACTTCGAACGGTCACTAAATGAACTGTCGTAAGTCGAGGACTACCTGCATTGAACTGGGGAATCATTTTGCATCCCTGGCAAAGCTGCCTTGAGCTATGCTGTGCCTGGAATGTAGCCCATAAAACACAAACCAGGTTTCTGGCTGAAAATTCTGGGAAACAAAAAAAACGCCAATTCAGGCTAAGGAAAGAAAAAAAGAGGAGAAACACTCACAAAGATCACCATGATGACAAAGGCTGCAACGTAGGAAGTCCTGGCCATCCACATGCTGATGAAGCGATAGTGTTCCCCAGACACCACATTGCGAAGGAAACCTGTCACACCAGTAAGAAAAAGGTGAGGGGGGGGGGGAGAAACATAACAACATGAGGAATGGAGGAATTCATTCCTTCAACAGCGTTTTATAAATATTTGATACACTGGCTCTCTTAAGAAAATCTCCACACAGCCTGGAATATTTCTATGTGATCGGCCCACTCCCAGCCAAGGTAATTGCGAACCAAAGAGAGATAAAGCCTCACTTGAGTGCAAAGCATTTGCTGTGCTGTTTTAGAGGAACTTTATTATCATTTGTGTGTATAACACCTACAAAGCTCCCAAGATCCTGGGCACTTTACAATACAGGTCGTCTTCGACTTACGACTAGGCGTTTGGCTTTATGACCACTTGTATTTAACAACGGTCACAAAAACCGGGTGCAGTCACATGATAACCCACTTTACGTTCATCAGAACTTACAAGCAAATTGCAGGCTGACTTACCGTCATAAATTGAGGACTACCTGTAATCATAACATAAAATCCAACATAAAACCCTCCACCAATTTATCTGCAAAGAGAGAGATGTAAAAAAAAAAACCCCAGCCTTATCCCTTTTTTACATGCATCCCATGTTTGGCTTTGATGCAAGGTTATGGCCGCCACCTATACTTTTTTAACCCCCGAAAGAAGAGGGGGTCAACTTATTTTCCAAAGCACCAGAAGGCAAGGCAAGAAACAATGGATGGAAACTAATCAAGGAGAGAAACAACCTGGAATTAGCAATAGGAATAGCACTTAGACTTATATACCGCTTCACAGTGCTTTACAGCCCTCTCTAAGCGCTTTACAGAGTCAGCCTATTGCCCCCAACAATCTGGGTCCTCATTTTACCCACCTCGGAAGGATGGAAGGCTGAGTCAACCTTGAGCCTGGTGAGATTCGAACTGCCAAATTGCAGGCAGATGGCAGTCAGCAGAAGTAGCCTGCAGTACTGCACTCTAACCACTGCGCCACCACAGCTCATTAAGGAGAAACTTCCTAATAGTGAGGACAATTAACCAGTGGAATAGAAGTTGCCTTCAGAAGTTGTGGGTGCTCCATCACTGAAAGGTTTTAAGAAGATAGTCACTTGTCTGAAATGGTAGGGTCTCCTGCTTGAGCAGGGGATTGGACTAGAAGACCTCCAAGGTCCCTTCCAACTCTATTCCGATTGATGTTAAATGACAACCCACTAATCCCAAATCAACAATACGGTGCACCACAAACAATAACGATTGTGGTGTATCATCTGTTAATATACACACGAACATGTACATACATTATATTCACACAGGCACATCTATCTCCCCCCTCCAACACACACACACAGCCACATTTACCTCTTCCCCCTCAACCTCACAGAGATAAACCTGACCCCATAGACTGTTAAAAAGAATGAGCAAAAGTCTAGGAAGGAAGGAAACAGCCTGAAGCACATTTTCCCCAGCAGCCAACAGCCAGAGTAGCAGGAAATAGCACCAGATGAATTGAATTGAATTGAATTGAAGAACAGAATAGAATAGAATAGAATAGAATAGAATTTTTTTTATTGGCCAAGTGTGATTGGACACACAAGGAATTTGTCTTTGGTGCATATGCTCTCAGTGTACATAAAAGACAAGATACATTCGTCAAGAATAATAGGGGAATTAATTAATATCCTAATCAAGAAACTAACGAAGAAGGACAAGCTGCTCTATATAAGCAATCAGCAAGCTCCATTCGCCCTTGCACTGATGAGGTTACCTAGCCTGGTAATGAAACTTCTGCAGGAAAACAACCAAGCTCAGAGAACATCACAAACCCCACAGTTCAATCCTAGGCTACACATATTCTCTTCGGTTGAAAAATATATATTCAGATGTATCAAAATAATAAAATACTAGCATAAGAGCCAGTTTGGTCTTGTGGTTAGAGGGGCCGTGTAGGAGTCAGGAGCATCAGTTCCAATCCTGCCTTAGGCCTGGAAGCCAGCTGGATGACCTTGGGCCACAACCTCCTTCTCAACCCTCAGAAGACAGTGGCAAAAATACTTCCTAGAAAGCGGCTTGTCCTGTAGTCACCAGGAGTCAAGTCTGACTCAAAGACACACACATTCAAAATAGGCAGCTGCTCTTCACCATGATAAACAAAAGGGGGGGGGGGAAATACAGGCAGTCCTCAATTTACAACGGTTCATTTAGGGACTGCTCAAAGTTACAATGGCATTGAAAAAAGTGACCTATGACCATTTTTCAGGCTTACGACCATTGCAGCATCTCCATGGTCACATGATCAAAATTTGAATGCTTGACAACTGGTTCATCTTTATGACGGTTGCAGTGTCCTGGGGTCATACAGACAAGCAAAGTCAATGGGGAAGCCAGATTCACTTAACAACCGTGTCACTACCTTAACAACTGCAGTGATTCACTTAACAACTGAGGCAAGAAAGGTCATAAAATAGGACAAAAATCACTTAACAAATGTTTCACTCAGCAACAAATGTTTTGGTCTCAATTGGGGCAGTAAGTTGAGGACTATCCGTACTCCAATCCCATCAGTCACTCTCCCAAAAGGATACTCCACATTTTTTTGACAGCCTAAAGAAAGTGCCAGGCAAACCTCTTGGGGCATATTCCATAAACCTAAGTCTAATTTTGCTAAATTTGCATCAACATTTGATTTACCAGCCACAAGGAAAAGTAATGAAGCTTGTTCTACCCCTGAGATTTTTCAAATGTGCCTATTTTGGCTCCTGAGATTTTCATTTTCTTTTCAGCCATAGTGAGTAGGAATTTTTAAAATGAGGTGTAAAAATGTTGTTCTATTACTGAAGCCCCACAGTCTTCATTTCCTTGGGGGAGTCTGGAGGTCTTCCAAAAATCACCAAAGAGCAATATCAAAGGGGCAATCTTTCAAGACTTTAAAACAAACATCCAAAGTTTCCGTTTTGTTTTAGAAACAGGCTGGCAATCAAAGCAGCTGACACAACACAGCAACTGTATAATTTTCCAAACGGCCAGTCTCCAACCAATTTGAAACCTTGCCCCTCTATCTGGAAGGGTCTGGACAGTCTTCAAAACAGTCCCCTCTCCAAGAGAGTGTAATCTAACTACGATTATTTAACAAGCACAACTCCCTATCACAACTCCCTTCTGCCCAAGCAGAAGAACTGCATTCCAGAAAGCATAGCTAAGGCTTTCTTTCATGTCTGCGAACAATGAGCAAATTATAAATAGGAAGAAGATAACCACATTCATAACCCTTAGGCAAGTGCTGGCCAGCTACCTATTACCACAGCTTTAATTTAGATTCCTCTACAGAGCAGGGAGTTCGTTGGACTCAGGGGCTCCTTCCAATTCTGTGACATTTGTCGTAAAGGGGGAAAAAATGGCTCAGCCACGATTGTGCAAATTAAAGTAGTGGGATATTGTTCCACAAATATCGTAGATGACCCTCACTTTGTCAAGGACCTAGGAGTACTCATCTCAAACGATCTAAGCCCCAGAGCTCACTGTAACAGCATTGCCAAAAAGGCATTAAGAGTTGTTAACTTAATCTTGCAAAGCTTCTTCTCCGGTAACACTGTACTGCTAACTAGGGCATACAAAACCTTTGCCAGACCAATTCTTGAATATAGCTCATCTGCCTGGAATCCACACTGTATATCGGACATTAATACAATTGAGCGGGTCCAGAGGTATTTCATGAGAAGAGTACTCCACTCCTCTGCTCACAATAGAATTACCTTATGTCACCAGGCTTGAAATTCTAGGCTTGGACAATCTGGAACTGCGCCACCTGCGGTCCGATCTAAGCATAGTACACAAAATTGTCTGCTACAACGTCTTACCTGTCAATGACTTCTTCAGCTTCAACCACAATAATACACAGGCAAACAATCAATACAAACTCAAGGTAAACTGCTCCGAACTCGATTGCAGAAAATACGACTTCAGCAACAGAGTGGTCAATGCCTGGAATGCTCTACCCAACTCCGTTGTTACATCCTCAAACCCTCACAGCTTCAACCTCAAACTGTCTACCGTGGACCTCACCCCATTCCTAAGAGGTCCGTAAAGGGGGCATGCATAAGCGCACCAGCGTGCCTACCGTCCCTGTCCTACTGTCCCCATTTATCTGTATTTACTTCTGTTTTCTGGGAGATGGCTTTATTTCTTCAGTTTCTAGATCTGCCCATCTCTACTGAGTGATTCAGGGCGGCTTATAACAGGGGAAAACAATACAAAATATAATGTAAAACACAGCCACACGTGCAGCAGCCAAGAGACCACAACAATCCGAACAATGTAGCATGTCGCAGAGGTTTGTACTAATGCTTCAACCCACGTGCCCTTTTTCCGAACCTTTATTCTCTTCATTTTCAGCCAAGGCTTTGACACTGGACATGAGAATGTCATCGTATCCTAGGAATTCATCCAATAAAAGACGGCTGAACCTGTCTCCAAAGCACTGGTCCCGGGTAGGATCTGTAAGGAGGGTGAAGGCAGGCAAAGTTAAATTACAGCAGAAAAGACCCACAGGCAGAATTTCACACACACACACACACACCAAATGCAAAAAGAATAACACAGTGTTTCTCAACCACAGCCAACTTTTTACAATGTATAGACTACAATTCCCAAAATTGGGAGGAAAGGCTAGAACAGGGGTTGGCAACCTTAAACACTCAGAGAGCCATTTGGACCCGTTTCCCACAGAAAAGAAAACACCGGGAGCCACAAAACTCTTCCCGTGCCTGACTATTTCCTGAGCGGCCACAAAACTAGCATATATATATATATGCTAGTTTTGTGGCCACTCAGGAAATAGTCAGGCACGGGAAGAGTTTTGTGGCTCCCGGTGTTTTGTTTTCTGTGGGAAACGGGTCCAAATGGCTCTCTGAGTGTTGAAGGTTGCCGACCCGTGCTAGGAGAATAGCACAAGGGCTGGCAAGCCTCTGCAAGAAATCTAAGTTGAGCCTCGCATCGCATTGGCCAGGCACTTCTGCAAAAAAATGGGAAGTTAAGTTGGTACTGCTGGGCCCTGGAACTGGGTGACAGAAACTGCCACTAAAAATATAGGTTTAAAATACTGTAATCTTTATTGTATTATTACATAAGTAATAGTAAAGGAAAACATGAATGAGTCTTGGTCTTAGAGAAAATGGTTTGGATTCAAAGAGTCAAATCTGAACAAGGTAACAATGGCCAGATTTATCCAAAATGGAAACTGAATGTCAGGAAAAATAGTTTTGAAAGGAACTGGATAAGACTTTGAGCACATCTGAAATAAAATCAACTCTGATGACTGACTCTTCCCTGGGTCCTAGAAAGACTGATATCCATACAAACTGGAAATGATTTTATCTTCTCTTCTTTCCTTGTGAAAACTCTATGACTTAAAGCAGAGGTCTTCAAACTTGGCAACTTTAAGACTTGTGGACTTCAACTCCCAGAATTCTCCAGCCAGCTGGCTGGAGAATTCTGGGAGTTGAAGTCCACAAGTCTTAAAGTTGCCAAGTTTGAGGACCCCTGACCTAAAGCCTGCAGCAAACTCTGCCTTTGCTATTTAACCACAAGGATTAATTAATCAACTAACTAACTAACTAACTAAATAACTAAATAACTAACTAACTCTGACCCTTGCCTCAAATGTTTTTCGGACTGATGGGCCCACTGAGAACTTTTATCTTCTCTTCTTTCCTTGTGAAAACTCTATGACTTAAAGCAGAGGTCTTCAAACTTGGCAACTTTAAGACTTGTGGACTTCAACTCCCAGAAGTCTCCAGCCAGCTGGCTGGAGAATTCTGGGAGTTGAAGTCCACAAGTCTTAAAGTTGCCAAGTTTGAGGACCCCTGACCTAAAGCCTGCAGCAAACTCTGCCTTTGCTATTTAACCACAAGGATTAATTAATCAACTAACTAACTAACTAACTAAATAACTAAATAACTAACTAACTCTGACCCTTGCCTCAAATGTTTTTCGGACTGATGGGCCCACTGAGAACTTTAAAAGTTATGGATCCCAGGCGGATAATTGGGGCACACTTCAAAAGAAAATAAAGCATATTTCTTATTTGCTAAGGACATTTATGGGATCGCTTGGAGCCTAGAGATATTCCAAAAATGATGTTGGAGGCTGGTGCTTTGTTTAGTAGCATGTCAGTTTTCTGTTTCTTTAAGGAAAAAGGACATTTTGATAAAATATTGGCTAGTTTAAAATACAGACGAAATTCTTAAGGCTAGGGGAACCAATGTCTTCCACTGTCACTCCTGCAGAGCCCCCGCTACCCCTTCTGTTTTAAAACATGAATTTCCTGTTGCTGAAACATTTCATTTTCATTTATTTTCACTTGCACTGAATGTTTGCTGGCAGCACATAAAAAGTAGCAATAGCCAATATAAAAGTAGCAATAGCACATAAAAACAGCAATAGCCAAAAAAACCCCAAAATAAAATATTATACTGTGGCAGTCTGATGATTAGCTTGATAACTCTTCTATCTTGGTTCTTAAGCTTACGAGTTCTTAACAGAATTGGAAGGGACCTTGGAGGTCTTCTACTCCAACCCCCTACTCAGGCAGGAAACCCTACCAATGTTTCTCAACCGTGGCAGCTTGAAGATGGGTGGACTTCAACTCCCAGAATTCTGGGAGTTGAAGTCCACCCATCTTCAAGCTGCCACGGTTGAGAAAACTGCCCTATACCGTTTCAGACAAATGGTTGTCCAATCTCTTCTTAAAACCCTCCAGTGTTTTAGCACCCACAACTTCTGGAAGCTTAGCAATGGTTAAGAATGGAATGGTAAAATAGAAATTTACCCAGAGTCACCACCATGACGGGAATGCTCAGACGCTGACGGGTGCTTTGGGATAATCGGAGGAATCCGTACTCAAAGGAATATTCCACAATGTATTCTTCCTGCGGCCACACTACAAATACAGCCAAAAAGAAGTGTTTTAGAAGGCCAGGATAGAAGAAATAAAGACGCAGTTCAGAAATGTTTATTCAAATGATAACGAAAATCAGAGCAGGCATTGTGATGTCAAGATGGTGCATTCTAATTGCACGGACAGGCAACATTTTTAAAGACTGAATTCTTTGTGTTTTATTGGTTGATTTCTGTGCTTCTTCGGTGTGCACATTTGAAAAAGTAAGCCCACATCAATGGTTTTTTTTTTTTTCTAAACAGGACAGTGGGGTGTAAATGTAGTAATCAGTTGGGGTTTTGAGGAATCCTGGTTTACTATAAACTGTTCATATGAGCTCATTTTGCAGCGTTAGGCTTCTTCTGCAGACCAGGTTACTATTGGCCATTCCCAAATCCTCACCCCATAGATATACCGTATTTTTCAGACTATAAGACGCACTTTTTTGTCTCCCAAAAGGGGGTGAAAATGTCTGTGCGTTTTATAGATCGAATATTGCTGAAGCCCCGCCCACTCACCAGCCATTTTTTTGGCCTCTGCATGCCCCGTTTTCGGGCCTTTTTTTGGCCTTTTTCAGGTCTTTTTTCAGGCCGTTTTTTGAGGTTTTTTTGGGCCATTTTTGAGGCTTTTTCTGGGCCGTTTCGAGGCTTTTTCAGGGCCGTTTTCGAGGTTTTTTTGGGCCGTTTTCGAGGCTTTTTCAGGCGCATTTTTTGAGGCTTTTTTGGGCCGTTTTCGAGGCTTTTTTCGGGCCGCTTTCCCCCCCCCAAAAAAGGGGGCCAGAAAAAGCCTCAAAAACGGCCTGGAAAAAGCCTCGAAAATGGGCTGGAAAAAACCTCAAAATCAGGCCAAAAAAAGCCTCGAAAACAGCCCGGAAAAAGCCTCAAAAACGGCCCAGAAAAAGGCTGGAAAAGGCCCGAAAAAAGGCCCGAAAATGGGGTGCACGGAGGCCAAAAACTTTTTATTGTTGTTTTCCTCTTCAAAATTTCGGTGCATCTTATAGTCAGGTACGTCTTATAGTCCGAAAAATACGGTATACTGCACAAGATCTCTGAATATCTACTCCAGCATGGCAAATAATCACATTTATTGAGAGCTGTAGCCCAGGGATTTTTGGGGAATCCAATGGTGGGAAAGTCAAAGCAAAACTAACCAATATTCTGACTTTTTGTACCCTTTACTAAGTAGGAATGCAAACTGGGATTTGCACAAATTTCAGGTAAATTTCAGAAGAAATGAGCCAGAACATTTCAGGCCAGGTAAGAATGTAAACTTCTGATTTCAGGTGTGACTTGTCTTAACAAAAAGAGTGAAACACGAGTATAAGAATATAAGAATAGCCCTGCTGGATCAAGCTACAAGCCCTTCCACTGTGTCACCCAGCAGCATTTGAGACATTCCCAAGCCTATATTGGAAAGTAATACCCCCTTTCAGCAACCTGTATACAGGTAGTCCTTGACTTACGACCACAATTAAGCCCAGAATTTATGTTGCGGAGACCTTTATTAAGTGAGTTTTGCTCCATTCTAGATACGCCCTTTCGTGTCACAGTTTGTTAAGTGAATCATTGCAGTTAAGTCAGTAACATGGTTGTTAAGTGGAACTGGCTTCCCCATTGACTTTACTTGTCAAAAGGGTCACAAAAGTGGATCACGTGACCTTAGGACACTGCAAGTCATAAATATGAGTCGGTTGCCAAGCGTCTGAATTTTGATCACATGACCATGGGGATGCGGCGATGTTCGTAAGTGTGAAACATGGTCTTAAGTCACTTTCTTCCGTGCCGTTGCAACTTCGAATGGTCACTAAATGAACTGTTGTAAGTGGAGAACTACCTGCACAAGGTATGATGCCTCTGATTCAAGTAGTAGCAAACAATTGTATTCGTAACCTTTGGTCGATTGGCCCTCTCGAAACCTCACCATTCTCTCGTCACAGCCATCCAAATTATCTGTCATTGTTACACTAAGGCCCAGAGGTCTTCAAACTTGGCAACTTTAAGACTTGTGGACTTCAGGAGAATTCTGGGAGTTGAAGTCCACAAGTCTTAAAGTTGCCAAGTTTGGGGACCCCTGCCAGAGGTGGGTTCCTGCCGGTTCGGACCGGCTCTATAGAACCGGTAGCGGGAATTTCCCCCTGCTCGGTGAACCGGCAGCGATGGCCGGCCGGACACGCCCCCGAACCGGCTCTCTCAGCGGCACTGTAGGCCCTGCCATCTTGTTTTTTGCTTCTGCGCACACGCAAAAGCTGTTTTTTGCTTCTGCACATGCGCAGAAGCTTGGTTTTTAGCGCGGCACATGCGCCCACGCGGCGCGTGAGGAAGCGAACCGGCAGCAAGGTAAGTTAGAACCCACCCCTGACCCCTGCATGACTAAGCAGCAAAACAGCAAAGCAAAGTTGACAATTAAATTATCTGGATGAAAAAGTGTTTTTTCTATCAGGGCAACCTGGTCTACCCAAATATGGGACGGAGCATACTGCTTTCGCTTTCGCCTTTCAGCCCCAATCCAGAAGCCTTCGCAGGCAGTCGTTTTCGTGACAAGCTATTTTTTGTGTTAAATTTATATTTACCGACAAATAAATAAAGGGAGAGTAGTATAGATCTACTTCAAGCTATTTATTTATTTATTTATTTATTTATTTATTTATTTATTTATTTATTTATTTATTTATTTATTTATTTATTTGTTTGTTTATTTGTTTATTTGTTTATTTGTTTATTTATTTATTTATTTATTTATTTATTTATTTATTTATTTGTTTATTTGTTTATTTATTTATTTATTTATTTATTTATTATTTATTTATTTATTGGGTGAACGTCTTCCCTTTAATCCATCTTGAACCTCCATGCATTTAGCTTCAATGGATGGCCCTGAGTTCTAGCACTATGAGGGGGAAAGGAAAATTTATCCTTCTCCATTCTATCTATGCCAATGTTTTTCAAACTGGGATCCGCAGCATTGTGGAGTGTTGTACTTGATGGATTCTTGAAAGACAATGTTCAGCAAAGGCCAATTTTCTGTCAGTGGAGTTTTACATCTTGATGGTTGTTTTCCACCTCCAGATTTTTTTTTTAAAAAATAACAACAGGTTCTGCAGCCTGTACAGGTTTGAAAAACCCTGATCCATGCCTTGCCTGATTCTATGTATCTCCACCACCTTTCCCCTCACCACCTTTCCCCTCACTCTCCTTTGTGCCACGTAAAAAAACAGGTTTTCCAAGAACCTTGTTCAGAGCAGGTCAGATCTTTTATAAATCCTGATGCTTCTGAATTGTCAGGATCGTCCTGCTACCCATAATTATATTGTACATCGCCCAGAGTGTCTCTTTGAGGGAGATGGACAGTTCAGAAATGTGAAAAATAGAATCCAGTTTTTAACTTAATCCAGAAGATTATTTAGGTAGAGTTCCTTCTCTGAGTCTAAAACTAACCAGACCAAAGATGCATCTAGTCCATTACAGGTAGTCCTTGTCTTATAACCATAATGGAGCCTTTTTTTTTTTTTTGCAGCGGTCATTAAGCAAACCCATTGTTCACTATGGAGCATTTTGACTGAAAATCGGATGTAAATGCCAGTTTTCAGGGAAAAAAAGACATCATATTGCAATCACACAACAGTGGGATGCTGCAAACATCCAAAAATGTGGGCCAGTTGCCAAACGCCCAAAATGTAGTCATGTGATCATGTGGGGCATCAGAACTTATGAACCGGCTCATAAGTACCTTTTGGGGGGAGATTATCGGAACTTCAAACAGTCGCTGAGTGACTGCTCATAAGTCAAGAACTACCTCTATGCTGAAAACCCACAGCAGGTGGCATAGGGCTAGACTATTACTAACTACAGGTAGTCCTCGACTTACGACCACAATTGAGCCCAGAATTTATGTTGCTAAGTGAGACATTTGTTAAGTGAGTTTTGCCCCGTTTTACGACTTTACTTGTCACATTTGTTAAGTGAATCACTGCAGTTCTTAAATTAGTAACACGGTTCTTAAGTGAATCTGGCTTCCCCGTTGACTTTGCTTGTCAGGAGGTCACAAAAGGAGATCACGCAACCGTCATAATTGTAAAACAGTTGTCAAGCATCCGAATTTTGTTCACGTGACCACGGGGATGCTGCAACGGTCATAAGTGGGGAAAATGGTCATAAGTCACTTTTTTCAGTGACTTCGAACAGTCACTAAATGAGCTGTTGTAAGTCAAGGACTACCTACCTGTACAGTATTCAGCATAGCATTTTATTTCATTCATCAAAGTGTTATTTAAGGTGCAAAAGAAGAATCTTTCAGCATAACAGACGGAGAAGAAATGTCCCTATAAGAAAAGTTTGTATCCTGCCTCTCCAGGATACTATTAAATGGATCCCAGACACAAATGACCCCCAAAAGCTGCTTTCTTATCCAAAGCGATGCCTTTTTCTCTATTGCAATGCTGTTCCTCCTTCCACACGTGCCCCTCCATCAACAAATGCAACAGAAAAGGTTGCGCATCACATAGATCCAACAGGCAGCCACAAGCCGAGCGGCTTTCTCTGGCAAGTCCACTACTTCCCCAAGGACCACATGCTAGTTTAGAACTCAAGTTAAAATCTAGGGGGAGAGAGCATAGACTGAGTGGTAGATGGATGGGAAAACTCATGCCAAAAAAAAAAAAGTGACCGATGCAAGGGGGGGAAATGAAAAAGGGGGGAAAAATGTGATGTACAGGTGGAACAAGATGGGAAGTTAAGAACAACGTATCTTTACCTGCTTTGGCTAGCATCTCAAATTCGGACACAGTCTCGCTGAGAGGCTGCATACCTTTAGAGGCTGGATCGCTGCCGAAGGAGAATTCTTGGCTTTCGTTGGGGGACAAAACATGGCCATTACTCAGCCGAGTTGCCTTGTGGAAGATCTTGGGTTCAATATCCAGATCAAACTATCAAAGAAGGAAAAGAAAAACATACAGAGGAATTAATGAGGGCATGAAGAACAAGATCATATACGACTCCTCTGGCCCCAGTCCCGATTTATTTACTTTTATTGAAATGTTTTAACCAATCACCGCTCAGCTGATCTCTGTGCAACTTACAATACCGGTAGTCCTCATTTAGCGACTGCCATAGATAGTGACCCTTTGCAAATGTGACAGCAATAAATGGTAATGAAAGATTCATTTTCCGCCCAATGCCCGTGTTGACTGCAATGTCAGCGTGAAACTGATTACAGTCTGGTCAGTTTCAGGCAGAAGCTACCAGCAGGTACAGTTCTAATCAACTAAGTTAGTTCGCACAGCTGAGTTTGTAAACTTTAGGGAAAGGTTGTGCTGCAGAAATAAAAAGCTCAGGAAGAGATAGATTGTTTAAGTAATCCCTCTTCCCTGTCCGCGGGCGAAAAAAGGAGAAAAAAGGATCAGGCATAGGACATTGTCTCATCTGAAGAAAATGGCAGCAGCCAGTGATCTTCACAGTCTCTCTCTTACCTGTTTACTTAGCAACCATTTCACTTATTGACCGAGTCATCAAAACCAGAGATGGGTTCCTGCCAGTTCGGACCGGTTCTATAGAACCAGTAGTGGGAATTCCCCCCCGCTCGCCGACCCGACAGCGATGGCCAGCTGGACACGCCCCCAAACCAGCTCTCTAATCTTGTTTTTAGCACTGCGCATGCGCGCGCGCGGGGCGCGTGAGGAAGCGAATCGGCAGCGAGGTAAGCCAGAACCCCCCCCCGATCAAAACCAAATGGTTGCTAAACAAGGAGTATTTGTGAAACATAGTAAAATAGTGTAAAATCAAATACAGGTAGTCCTTGACTTACAACCAGTTACAACCAACATTTTTGTTGCTAAGTGAGACATTTCTCAAGTGAATTTTGCCCCATTTTACGACCTTCCTTGCCACAGTTGTTAAGTGAATCACTGCAGTTGTTAAATTAGTAACACGGTTGTTAAATGAATCCGGCTTCCCCATTGACTTTGCTGATCAGAAGGTCGCAAAACCTAATCACATGACCCCAGGACACTGCAACGGTCATAGATGTGAACCAGTTGCCAAGCATCCAAATTTTGATCATGTGACCCTGGGGATGCTGCAATGGTCGAAAGTGTGAAAAATGGTCACAAGTAACTTTTTTCAGTGCCGTTGTAACTTCGAATGAACTGTTGTAACTCAAGGACTGCCTATACAGTGGTACCTTGGTACTCAACTACTTGAGTATTCATTGAATTTGGTGCTCAACACATTTTGACGCAAAAAAATTGCCCTGATACTCATTGTTTGTTTGATACTCAACATACAAGCTAGAACGTGTCAGTGTTGGCTGCTTTGTGACTCACTATATTATTCCTCAAGGGAAAAATTTGTTTGCTACTCATCATGCCTCCTGGAACCAATTAATGATGAGTACCAAGGTACCACTATAAAATGCAAAATAGAAACACCACATAAACTATTCATCATTCAGAAAAGGGAAAAGTATTGCAGAGGACATAAATCTACCATTTTGATCATAAACATTCACACTGCACTATTTTATTGCTGGTTGTCATTTAGTAACACTGCACTGGTTTTTAATCTCTTCTCTCGAGTCTTATCAGAAGGAATATATTGGAATTATATGAAGAAAAGGAAATGAACTTAAAAAATAAATTAAGTTCAATCAGGAAATTCCTCCTAAAAGATGCTTTCCATTCCGAGGTAGGTTTTTGCCATGCAAGGCAAGCCCTTAATTAAGTTCAAACCAACACTTGATATAATTTTTCCTCACACAGGATGAGGTCAGGCAGTATCTTAAAGGAACATAGTACCCTGTTTCCCCCAAAATAAGGCACCCCCTGATAATAAGCCCAATCGGGCTTTTGAGTGCACGGCAATAAGGCCAAGCGCTTATTTCAGGGTTCAAAAAAATATATAAGACAGGGTCTTATTTTCGGGGAAACACGGTAATGTATACTGATTGTGGAGATCTTGCAATAAGCCAGAAGAAGAAAGACAACAACCACAATGAAAAGCAGACAGGTAACTTTATGTCACAAACTACAAGTAGCAGGCCCAGACATAAGCAACTTAAGTGAACTACAAGGGTGGGAAAGGGGGAACGGGGGGGGGGGAAGGTTAGTTAAGCACCAACAACATAAATTAGTGCTTCTCAATCTTGGCAACTTTAAGACTGTGGACTTCAACTCCCAGATTTCTCCCTGGCTGGGGAATTCTGGGAGTTGAAGTCTACTCATCTTCAAGCTGCCAAAGTTGAGAAACACTGACATTAATCATCATCATCATCATCATCATCATCATCTGGCTTTGGCTGAACTGGAAAACTTGGACCGGAAAACGCACAAACTTTTGAATATGTACGACGCTGTACATCCATGAAGTGACATCGACAGGTTATACCTGCCAAGAAAAATAGGAGGCAGAGGGCTATTGCAAATCCATCAAACTGTAGAAGAAGAAAAACGAAGTTTGAATGATTATGTGAACCAAAGTACAGAAAAAT
>QLTV01009056.1:407429-424640 GCA_003457575.1 Thermophis baileyi
ATCGCGACCTGGCCATTGAAACTACACGGCTATGGATGAAACATGTAACAGTGATACCCATTGTCCTCGGGGCACTTGGTACCTTGTCCAAGAATTTCACAAAACACATCAAGAAATTGCAGCTTCCTGCAATAACACCAGCGGAACTGCAAAAGACTGCGCTACTCGGAACATCATATATTTTAAGAAGATACTTGGTTGATACCTAGGACGCTGGCAGCAACCCGTATCAACCATTAGCACCAGTCAGTGGTATTTGTGACACTTTTAAATGTTCAGTTGACTGAGTTTCATGTTTAATGAATAAAAGAGATAATAATACCACCAGCAAACAACATCTGTCTATCCCAAGTCCCTGGGAAAGACTCGATAGGTAGATAAAAATGCCAAATCCAGTCTAAACAACTAGCTGATTATGTGACCAACCATAATAAATTAAATTTATATGCCACAGATGACTCTGATTACCCAGAGGCTGAGTTATGCTTTTCAGTACCAGAACACAGTGGGAGTTTGAAGCATTAACATAGCATAATGGGGCGGGGAGGGGGGGGAGTTGTAATGCATCTATACATAATCAAAAACAGGAAAAGTGGACTCTGACGTTTTCCTCACCCTATAAATCAATGAAAAGGTTCAAAACAAATGAAAAGCAAATTAATTATCCATATAATTATCATATAAATCAGAGGTGTGCGTTACGCAGTCATTCCTCCCGCTGCTCAAATCTTACCGGATGTAATCATCTATGTAATACGTGTCTTGAAGTTTTATTTAATTTCATGTGTACCCCAATTATGTAAATTAAAGAGAATTTGCATATATTCCTTCCCCTGCATAATTCATCACCCTGTTTAAACCCGCTTCCGAGATTTAGCTTAATTCAGCAAATCCTCTGGTTTACAGGTTGAATAGGGATTGCCAAAGCAATTAGAGCTACCTATCAATAACCATGCAGAGCAGAAAAATATACGCCCCTTTTAAGCTAAGCTTCTATTGTTCTCCGTGTGTTGTCCCAAAGGTGCTTTTTCAGGAGGCAACTGGACTTTCTTGTTTTTTCTTTTGAAGACATTTCGCTTCTCATCCAACAAGCTTCTTCAGCTCTGACAGGATAGTGGGGAATAGAAGGATTTATATTCCTTGCAGACAGCTGATAATAATGCAAGGAATATACATCCTTCTATTCCCCACTATCCTGTCAGATGGCTGAAGAAGCTTCTTGGATGAGAAGCGAAACGTCTTCAAAAGAAAAGAAAAAAACAAAGTCCAATTGCCTCTTGAAAAAAAGCACCTTTGGGACAACCATGACCTGGATGACTGAGAATCTCTACAGACTTCTCCATGTCTTCTGCAGCTTTTTTGTATTTTATGGGTAGAAGGAGATCGTATTATCAACCATCCTCCCATCGGGAAAGGTAGATTTGTGCTTGCAAACCCAAATTAGCTGCAGGACATGGTGACAGTTAAAGACATCACAAAGTTCAACTTCTGGGAGATCATGGTAAACTAGAGCATGTCTCCAAAGGGTCGGAGACAATGACCGTGGCAAGAGCAAGTAGACTAGTTCTACAAAACCTCTCCAGATAAGGAGAGGATGGGAAGTGACCCTCCTGTGGTTCGAATGGCTACTCTTCTCAAACAGACCACAGGATGGTGGTTTCCCATAGGTTTGAGCTCCGGGAGAAGAAGAAGACAACCCACAACAGCTCACAACCAAGTGATGGGGCCTTTTAAAGGACATCAGGTTCACTCATTTTCAAATCACTTTCAGAAATTGACTATTTAACACTTTAGGGCTATTAGAGATCTTCAGAGCCAACGAGTTTGAAAAGCTATGTGGTACAAGGGCTTCGATTCTTGAACAAAAGAAAAATCAACCATAAGCTTTAGAGTTTAAAGAACTGGAATATACGACAAAAACTAAATAAGACTTTGATCCAAGAAATGAATTAAGGGTCCAGATAAATTTGAAACATTAAGACCTTAATAATGAGTTATGGAAATAATTATATAAACAGCCTTTTAACATTGGCTTTCTGTAGTATTTTATTTTTTTATGTCTTTTGTCTTTGTCTGTATCTTTTATGGTAGTAAGCCGCCTAGATTTACCCAGAGGTAAGATGGGCAGCCAATAAATTTTACAAATAATAAGTAAATAAATACATTTATAGGAACTAAACTGCTTTGTCTATCCTAAGTAATAACGGAGATTTGAGAGTTTATGATTTCAGAAATTGCACATCAGAGAAGATTTCAGGTTGCAAAGGAAAAGGAAAAACAAAAGTGAAACTTTGTGCTTTGCTTTTTGTTAGCACTGGGGTTTTGTGAAATGACAAAAAATGTTATGACATTTGAAATACTCGAGGGGATTTTTAAAGAATGGGCTCAGAAACTGGCAGCTACATCAGCAATGATCTGTATCTATGGATAGACCAAGATGTTAGCAAAGGAATGATAGATGTGAAACAAATTTTTGCTTAATGTAGAAATATCAGAACCAGAAATACTGGATAATTTTTAAAAAGTAGGTATTATAAGACAGAGAAGACAATTAAAATAGAAATACAAATGACCTAGATAAGGACTTTCTACCATATATCCAAAAATCTTGATTAAAACTTTGAAAATCAAACCAGAAATATAAATGATAAACCAAGAGAATGATGTGAATAATGTTGGATTTACAACAGAGGTTTGCTAAAGCCTCGAAGATAACAAAAAGAAAAACTGAAATCAATTCCTATGACACTCTTTGAATGAATTAAAGCTCAAGATTGTTAAATGTAAAAGGAAGGCATATAAAGTTTTTTTGGGGGGGAGGTTGAACAAGGTTAAAATAATTCATGTTTTCATAAAGCTCTAGTACCCTTTATGGACTTTTTGCTGATACCAGGACAAAAAGTTGATTATTTATGGACCTGTGTGAAGATGAGGGACGGATTATGGGAGATACTTGTTTGTAACCTTAAAGGGAGTGAAGTTATCAACCTTATTAATATTTGTGATGAAGACTAGAAGTCATTTCTTTAAATATTTTTGTTTTTTACTTATCTTTGTTTTTCTTTTTTTCCTTGCACTTTTTATTCTTTCTCTCTCTCATGGTCTTTCTGACTTAAATTTGCATTTGCTTTTAGTATTGAAATCAAATTAAAAAAATATATTTAAAAAATTAAACCATCACAAAGTTTGTCTATTGAAAAGCCAAGAGAAGCAAGTGCAGAAAAATCCTAACGGTGTTTATGAGCTTATAATGCAAGCAGTTCAGAAGCCCTGTTTAGAAAGGACATTAAATGTCAGTCTCAGGCAATGCCAGGATGTGGCAGTTTCTGAGACCGTCTCTAACTTCAGAGCCAAAATACTGGAAATGTCTTTTTTTAAAGGCCAGATAAATTGCTGGCCCATTTTGGGGGCCACCTTCATTGTGACCCATGTCCAGAAAGTAGCATCAGAGTCAGGCGCTCAACTAGACGTCAAAGATTCAAAGGCCCCACAGCATTTCACTCAGAGCTAATCGGCAGCTCATTCCCAATTTCCTATTTATGTCCTCTGACTGCCACTGACTGACTTGCTTTCCAGTTTGCAAAAAAGCCACCACCTTCCTAAGCATCAGACTGATGTAATACAGTTCCCTTGACTGCAGGCTGATGAGAAGAGGACCTCTAAAGTAGATGCATTAAGACACTTTGCAGCAATGCAGAAGATGACACTTTTAAATGCAAGCTGCTCAGAGATGTACAAATTATCACAAGATACCTGGCTAGCATGGGTAGGAATTCTTCATTTGCCTTGTGACCCAAGGCTAAATCAATTAAGCAATGACACATGCTGAGGGGGGAGGGGGGGTCTAGGAAATTTGCCTTCTCTGTTGCAGCACCTGCCCTCGGGAACACCCTCCCTCAGATGGCTGGTCTCCATCCTGGCCGGATTCATATGCTTTGAAAACTTGTCCTTGAGTTAGATGGGTGGCAGCTCCCACATGTCTGTTTGTCGTTTAATGGTTGTATTTTTTCCAGCGTTTGAGGGGAGGGGAACTTTTTTTTTTAATGTACTGTATGGTTGATTTTACTGTACTGTATGTAGTCATTCTAGAGTTGAGCAGCCCTATACTGTCCAATTCTACAATCTATATATATAAAAGCGAAAACCACTCACACATTAATCACGAAATCTCCAGAACCATAAAGCCTACAAACTTGAAATTTGCCACGTATGTTCCTCTTGGCTTCTAGGTGCTCACTAAGAAAGGGTTTTTCAAAATGATCATCGCAGCATGAGTATTTCTTATATTAATATTAACAAGCTCTGATGCTAAGGAGTTCTACTCCCTCCTCCCCACTTGAAAAGAAATCTGATCCAAATGCAAAACACAAGCAGAGGAGTTTCAGTTTCGCTTTTGCTTTCACAGCAGCAAGCAGCTTTACTACAGAACAGTTGAGTTAAGCCACACTAGCCAGATGAATACTGATGGATGCTGTTGGCAGAGACAGATCCCACCCCCCCCTTTTCCACCACCCTTCCCACAAAGAAAAGAGGCAAAAAACGCAGGAAAAGATTTACAGATGCGATTAGGAAAACACAAGTAAGAGAAGCTGCCTGTTTCTCCCATGGCCAGTTCTATGTGGCATGCTCCAGAGTCAGTTCACCTGACAGCCTGGTCATCCTCCAGCCAGAGAGCAAAACCAGGAATGTTGTTTACAGGGAGGTCCTGAGCAATTCATCTGAGGGACGAATTGAAAGTCTATGCTATGCAAATAATGTCTTCATCTGTAACAGAAACTTAGCTTACCATCTCTAACGAAATAATACAGTCCCTTTTTTAACTACTCATTAATTTTCAAGCTTTAACTGTCAATTTATCAAGCCCCATCACATAGTTTCGTAGCGAAGCACGGGTATCAGCTAGTATATACATAAATAACAAATTATCCTGTATTTCTCCTAAGTAGTAGAATGCTCTGGAGCTGCAATGGTTCTTTATTTGCTATACAGAGACTGTTAATTTACCATTTCTAGACTTCCAAATCATTTAACATATTCAACTGCTTTAAAAGTTTTTTAAAAAAATCAGTGTACCATTGTTTTATGATAAGTTTATTTTACAGTTTGTGATTTTTACAAAGGAGAGGTTGGAGATACTAACATTAAATAAATAGAGCCCTTCATGATGACTCACAGAATCAGACCCAGAAAAAAAAAAACATTTTCAAATCAACCTTTTAAGAACTAAGAGAGGTCTGCTGAAGGCCATTATCTACGATAGCTAAATTTAACCTGTATTCAGAAGTATAAAACTAGGAGGATCAGTTAATGCCTGTTTAATGCAGGACCCTGGATCTATTTACTCTTGATAGCCTTTTGAACTTCTGTTTAAATACACATAGCAAAAAACAGCCCATCACCTCTTAAGGAAGTTTCCGTTTCATCAGCCAGGGAGGACGTTTCTCTCAAATACTTCTCTGAATCAACTATTCATTGGTTCTAGATCTGTCCTTATTCCTTACACATGAGAGCTCTACAGATTATCTGAGGACAAAATGTCACCTTTCAATGTGTCTTTTTATCAGGTTAAATATTTCACAACTCACCATCCTGGCTGTCCTCTTTTTAATGAACTACAGGCTGACAGAGTCATTCTATACACACACACACACACACACACACACACACACACACACACACACACACACACACACACACACACACACAGAGGGAGCAGTCTATCTTTTGGAACCACAGCTGTAAGAGGACAGCCCTTTCTCTCAGACCTTCTCTGTGGAACTGGATCAGCCACAAACTGAAAATTTGGAACTGGACCTACTGGACAATCTGATCCAACAAGGCCATCTCTTATCTACTTCTCTTTTTTATATGGTATTCCAGAAAGTATTCTCATGGCATTTTCCAAACTGTTTTCCTTGGGGTCAATTAACAACAGGAATCTCAAAGGACGAAACTTCTTAGCTTAGAAGCGAAACATCTTTTTCTTCCTCAAAAAATAGTTCAGTTGCCTTTCGGAAAAAAAACACCTTTGAGATAACTATGACCTGGATGACTGAGAATCTTCCATAGACATTTAACCACAGGAATGTTCATGTCTAAATCAGGGATCCCCAACCTTTCGGACCTCAGGGACCACTAAATTCATAATGTTAAATCCCGCAGACCACTAATATGATCTGCCTAATGACCGGCTGGGTGGGCATGGCTAGGTGGTCATGTGACTGGGTGGGCGTGGCCAACTCAATGTCACTCACGTCGAGGGGCGCCTCGCCGGCCTCTACTCACCCCTCCCCTGCCAGCCACTCCTCGCCTCCCCACCCGGGCTCCTTAGGGCCCCAACAGGAAGCAGTTGTTGGAGCTAAGCAGCCACCACGAGAAAGAGTTGGCAAAACAGCTCGCTCAGTTCAACTTGGCTCTGACCGAGAAGGAGGCCGGCGGGCTGAGACGGTCAGCCAGTTCCAGGCCATGATGCAGTCCCACTGGAACGAGGCCCTCCGGCTCTTTGCCACCAGCGGCACTTCCCTCCAGCCTTCGCCCAAAGCCCCGCACCAGGAGGCTGAAGCAGACCCCAAGTCAGAATTTTCTTCCCCCTCCGACCCGCACAAAAAGACCCCAAAGGGGGAGACTCTCTGCAGCAACACAAACGTTCATTGCACGTATCCAGCCCAGGGGCCGTAGTTTGAGAACCCCTGATTTAGTGCAATATAAAAAAATGCAAATAATTTTTCTGCGGACCACCAAAATTTTCTCGCGGACCACCAGTGGTCCACGGACCACCAGTTGGTGACCGTTGGTCTAAATAACTATAGCTTTGAATTGCCAGCAAGCCCATCTTACAAAGCAATATTAGAAAGCTTAAAAGGAAATGAGGAGCAACCCAAATGAACCAGGTGCTGAAGTATCTCCCCTCTCACTGAAATTCACAATTGGGTTTTTTTTTTTCCAATGGAGACACATAAGGGACATTTGGAGGTAAACACATTTAACTACTTAAAAGAATGTAAGGAATTTTCTCTCACACACATAGTACTAGCCATATTGGATCAGGCCAAAGGGTAATCATTTGGTGGTAACAATGAACATATTCACGGTTACGGAAGGTGAATGGGAAAAAGCATAATCATTAACAAAACAACATTCTTGTCCCTCGTGGTACCTTGATGGAGCTGTTCTGAAACATCTCCACAGTCATTTCTTCTTCTTCCTCTTCCTCTTCCTCCTCCTCCCCAACAGCAGGCTCAATCACCATGCCTGGAAACCTCTCACTCTCACAGAACTGGAGAAAAACGGGGTTACGGCTGGAATTGCGTTGGATCTCAACTCGTAGGATGCCGTCCCGTGGCCATTTATCCCGGACGTGTTCCAGGCAGTTGATGGGGGAACGGGAGAAGGTGATGTGAATGTATGCCAGAATGAAGAGCACAAAGAGAGCCTGGCAGACAAAGAATAACAAATTACAACAGTGCAGTCTCCCCGTCTCCCAAGCCTCTCCAAGTCAAATATCAATGTTCCATCAAGCTTCAATTCTATAAAGGAACCTGATTACACACAGTGTGTCATATTTTTATTTATTTATACCCCACCTTTATTATTTTTATAAGTAACTCAAGGTAGTGAGCTCCTTCCTCCTCCTGTTTTCCCCACCAAAACAGCCTGTGAGGTGAGTTGGGTTGAGAGAGAGTGACTGGCCCAAAGTCACCCAGCTGGCTGTCATGCCTAAATTAGGACTAGAACCCACAGTCTCCTGGCTTCTAGCCTAGTGTCTCAACCACTGGACCAAAATTATAAATAAATAATTAAAGAAAAACATCATAAAATAAATGGGGGGTATAAAATAATTAAAACTTGGCTCAGTTTTGGTTCTGGCTCCATGCACCTTCCATCCATAATTGCCTTTTCCCATGGACTAAACTTAGAACAGAAGGTTTTCCATTCTGAACAAGTTTCTAGAAGGAAGACAGCATTCTCTCCTTCTTCTCAGCCAGTCCACTTCATCTCTGAGCAAAATGTAGAGGGTTTCTTCCTTTGTAACTACAGGTAGTCCTCGAGTTACGGCCAGAATTAAGCCTGCTAAGCATTGCTTAGCAAGCGACTTAATTGAGTTTTGCCCCATTTTACAATCTTTCTTGCCACACTTGTTAAGTGAATCAATGCAGTTGTTAAGTTAGTAACACGGTGGTTAAGTGAATCTGGCTTCCCCACTGATTTTGCTTGTCAGAAGGTCGCAAAAGAGGATTCACATGATCTCGGGACACGGCAACCGTCATAAATACAGTACATGCCAGTTGCCAAGCATCCGAATTTTGATCGCGTGACCGTAGAGATGCTGCAAGTGTGAAAAACGGTCGTAAGTCAGCGCCTTTATGAACGGCCACTAAATGAACGGTTGTAAATCGAGGACTACCTGTACTCCAGAAATTAAGGCAGCTGCCATGACATGTTTCTGTTCATCATGCCCTATGCTGCATCATTAAGTAAAGTCTCAATCAAGTTGATCTTGATCTGTGGTGACTTACATCAGGCAGTTTCCTTGGCAACAGCTCATAAATCAGCCCTTGACGCCTTCTGGGATTCTGTTTTACCACCCGGGTCCATTTGTCGGCCCTGCACCTGCCTGCCATTCCGCATCCAAACCTATCAAGAAGAGCTGACCCTGTTCTGCTTCCTAGATCAGTCAAGGTCAGTGCTGCCAGCTGGCTAGGCAGAGCCAGATTATAAGAAGGCAACTTTAAGATACCAGAACAAAGCAACAGCAGCTTGCTAATGCCGCATTTCAAAAGCATTTTTCTTCCTGCTTCACTATGGAAACATGGATTAGTAGCCTTCTGGGAGAGTAATAAACCATTTTTATAGCCTAGTAACTTTATGGAGCTTTTTAAAACTAACCCACAGAAATTATCTCCTTCTTGCTCTTCTGGGAGTTCTAAACATATCATGTTAGCTTGTTATAATCCTTACAATGGTCCCGTGTGGTAGACCGATACCGTTGCCTTCAAACTGCAAGCGAATGAGGCGCTCCAATTCGGAGAAAATGGCAAAACATATCCAAAACATTTTATGATCCTCAAGAACAAGGGCTTTAAATTACAGAGCTGTAAATGCCACTGCAAGAAAATTACACAGCCCTACTAATTTTAAAGACGCTGAGCTTTAAAGAGCTGGCAGCTCGGGTTTGAGACCCGAGTTCCGCGCAACGGGGTAAGCCCCGTTACTTGCCCCAGTTCCTGCCCACCTAGCAGTTCGAAAGCATGGAAATGCGAGTAGATAAATAGGTACCACTTAAGTGGGAAGGTAACAGCGTTCTGTGTGTCTTTGGCGTATAGCTATGCTGGCCACGTAACCACGTAAATTGTCTTCGGACAATGCTGGGCCCCTTGGTCAAGAAATGGAGAGGAGCACCGTGCCCTAACATCGGACATGACTGACAGGGAAATCTTCACTTTTACTAAGTTAGTTATAGTAAAATTAAGGTAGAGAAATGAGGAACTAGTAGAACTTCAGATAAGTTCATTAAGCCTGGTGTTTTCCTGTAAGTTTATCAACAACTTAGATAAAAAGGTGAAGCCAATCTTTATCAAATTTGATACCGAGTTTGGTGGATTTCTAACTGGTAACATCTCAGAGCAAAAGAAATAAAGCTGGACTGAACATATTCCACAAAGGCATATAATATGGTTCTATGTATAACTGATATGTATAACATGCATATATGTAAGCATACATATACAGTGGTGAGTACGTGGCTTGATTGCATTAGATGTAAAGAGAGTTTTGAAATAATAGCTGATCAGAGGTTGAACAGGGGCCCACAGTGTGGTGTAACTAGGGAAAAAACTAGCATGAATTTAGGAAGCATTATAATAGAAACATCACAGGAAGTTACACTTTATTCCTCACAAATGTGTCACATGCAGGTACTGCTCTAGACAAACCATTTTCCCTTCAGCCTTAGTTTTTTCTTTCCAATCTGTTAAATGAAAATAATATACACACACACACACACACACACAAACACATATATAAAATGATACAGTACAGAACATGTATTGCAGACAGAGCAAAACTGTGTGAGATGGGTGGTTAAGAAATATGAGATATAAATAAATAAAACACAATTTTTAAAGCTTGAATAAAATGAATGGTTCTTAAAAAAAAAAGATTACAGGATAGTCTGGGTAACACCTAGCACAAGAAATCAAAGTTAAGCACTGGGAAGTTTTGTAAATCCGAATAGAAGTGCAGGAGGCATGTGGAGGAGGGGGCACGGAGAGAATAATCTATCACAAGCCAATAAAATGTTCACCAAGGGGGGGGAAATGTCCCACCCCCACCTCATATCTGTAGAGGCTAAAAACCTTTTTTCCCCCATAAGCTTTAGCGAGCATTCAAACATTACTAACTCTATTCCAAACCCATATGAGAATATACACATTGAAAGGGAAATGTTATCTCCCTCTAGCCCTGCACCATTACCTTAAGGAGTATGAAGAATTCAAAGATGCGACGGAAAGACGGTGGGAAGAGGCGGGCATAGGTGACAGCCATTTTGAAGAAAAGGGCATGGAAGAGGCGATCCCGAACATTGATGAGGGGGTTCTGGTTGAGATTGCGGACCCCTCGGTTATTGCCAGCAGGGGCCCCACCCACCCCATTATTGTTCAATGGATGATGGGTGTTGTTGGGCTGATTCTCTGACATCCTGAGTTGGTGAAGGTGCACGGAGGGTTGATAGGGCTGCTTTCAGAGGCTTCTCTCGCAGTCTTCTCTTAGAAGAGTTTGACTCCAGTTTCCCTCAGATAAATTTAATTTCAAGGTACTAACCAAGTCTGCCGATAGGAGAAAGCACTTAAGCAATGAATTCACCCCCCAAACTGGCACAGGGAAGAAGAAGAAAAACCTGAAAATAGTTATCCTACAACAAAGTAGCCCATAGTCTGAATTAGAAGACAAATTGTCCTTAAAGGGATTGACATGAAAGATGCACCAATTTGGAAACAACTAAGAACGGGTTAGTCGCTCAGCAAGAGTTGAACAGAAGGGCAAACTAACCGAATCCCCTATAAGGCGTAGGAAGTAGGAAGGCGTACCTCGAATAGGATCTAACAATGCTTCAGGGTTAGGGAAGACAAATAAGATAAGAAGAAGCAGCTGCCAGGAGAAAAGAAAAAAAAAAACCTGTCGGCAGATCTGCCTCTCCCAGGGAAAAAGGCAGGGACCAAGGTGTATCTGTCAAAATGGAGGAAAGTAACCGATTGAAGGTTCAATAGGTCAGGGATGCCAGAACCCCCCCAAAAATGGGATTGTGGGCAGACTATGCAAGAGGCGGAAGAGGGATTCAGCAAGATAGGGGAGGAGGCTATCAAATCACAAGGGGGGGGGGTAAGGAATTACGTTGGGCAGAAAGAGAAACTTCACCAGGATAAGTTGAAAGGGGAGAGACCTTTGGGAGGGGGTGACGTGGGGGGGGAGGCTGTGAAACGTCTATGACCCCTTATTAAAACAAGAGGGATTTGATGAACCCCACCAATTTCTAGCAGAGGAAATCTGGGGCAGAAGGGGGGGGGGAAACAAGAAAGGGGGAGATACTCTGAAGACCCAATTTGGGGGGGGGCAAAGAAGAGCCCTTTGCAATCTTCTCGGGAAAGGGGAAGGGGAAAGGGGTGGGGGGCAAGCCTCCAAACGGAGGCGCTTAATTTGGGGAAGAAAAAGGGGCGTCAGCAGAATCCGAGAGGATAAAAGGGGGAGGGGAGAAGGCCCGCCCTCCAAACTTCGAGAAGGGAGGAAGTGGGGGGCGACCCCGTTATTGAGAGGGAGAAGAGCCCCCCTCCAGCCCCCAGGAAGGGAAGAACAGCCTCGGAGGAGGAAGAGGAGGAAGAGGAGGAGCAGGAGAGCCCTCACCCAGCCCCGGTCAGGAGGAGGCGAGAGTCAGGCCGGGCGAAGCAGCGGCGCCCCACAAAGCAAAAGGGGCGCTGGGGAGAGAGAAATAAGCTCGTCCGCGGGAAGCGGCCCGTCCTCTGGGCCTCCGCCTCTCAGTCCACCTTCACGTCCGCCCGGGCCACCGCCATGTTGATACCAAGCTCGCTTCCCCTTTCCCTCCCCCCCCTCCCGCCCCGCAGCACCGATGACGTCAGCCGAGAGCAGGCAGGGTGGAGGAACACCGAGCGAGGGCGAAAAGCATCCTGGGAAAGGAAGGGGGAACTAGAGGAGCCCGGGAAGGGGAGCGCGCGGTGGGAAAAGCGGGCTCCAAAGGGTTAAGAGGAAGATTTTATGAACACTTCCGGTATTTTTTGGGACAAATACTTTTTTTTTTTAAAAAAAAATCCCAAACGTCCCCCCACCAGCCCTAAGATATCTGGATCGGCAAGTAAGAAAAAAAAAGTTTTAAAGGCTTCGTTTTTCTCTTCCCTTCTTTAACCTATCCACTCTGATGTAACTATTTATCGAATTTCCGCCTTCTCAATAAGTATCATATTAGGAGGCTTTTTAACCCGGGAAAACTCAGAACTGTTAATCTTTCGCTGCAATATTATTGCCTCGTGGAAATCTTCATGTACGCAAATACTACTGTGAGCTATTCACTCTTCACTGGCCTATAGAACAGAAGCTTCAACACAACGACGTTAGTTAATTATTGCCTCTTTAATTTCACACCTTACGCGTCGTTCTTACCCACTTTGGACCTCACGTGGAGGATTCGACCTACGGCGATTCGAAACCACACGTGCTAGGCACCTTGAAGCGCTCGACATTTTACTTACCTCTTTGTCCCCATATTCTCCCACCCAATTCCGGAGCCACGCCCCTTGATTTCCATAACCCGACCTTGCCGATCATCCTCTGCTGAAAATGCAGTTTGTTCTGTATTTTTAAAATATATATTCAAAATTTCGAGCTATAAAAGAGACACAGCTTGTTTTGAGTTAATACAAACTAGATCTTTAAAATTTTACATATGAATTTACATATGTGATCACCATAGCTTACAATATTCTGACAATATCGGGCTTATATAGCTCTTCAGAGAGCACTTAGTTTGTGCTCGCTTCGGCAGCACATATACTAAAATTGGAACGATACAGAGAAGATTAGCATGGCCCCTGCGCAAGGATGACACGCAAATTCGTGAAGCGTTCCATATTTTGATCCTTTTTTCTCTTTTTCCTCCCTCCGTTGATGACTCCACTTAGCAACATAGTTCTCACACCTGGATCTAGTGTGATTCTTACTATTGTTTTCTCTGCTGTTGCTATTTTTTGCAATGTTATCCGTGGCTTTGGGAAATATTGCAGACATAGCAATAGCAATAGCAGTTAGACTTATATACTGCTTCATAGTGCTTTACAGCCCTCTCTAAGCGGTTTACAGAGTTAGCATATTGCCCCCAACAATCTGGGTCCTCATTTTACCCACCTCAGAAGGATGGAAGGCTGAGTCAACCTTGAGCCGGTGAGATTTGAACCGCGGAACTGCAGCTAGCAGTCAGCTGAAGTAGCCTGCAGTGCTGCACTCTAACCACTGCGCCACATCATCTCATCTAAATTCCAAACCACAGCAGCAGCGTTTTCAGCTCCTCTTTTATTAAAAAACGAAATCTTTGTATAGCTTAAAACATGCAGTCATCAACGTGGCTTTGTTGGATTGAAGCAGTGCATCCCGTTAGCCCAGTCATCGATTTCCAAAAGTTAAACTTTATGCTAGATCCTCAACAAGTGGAACAAAAAGTTGGACTGCTCCTAGAAGTGGAGGCTTTGTTTCAGCATGTGAGAAAACTTGCTGGGCCACACTTGGCAGTTTGTTGGTTGGTTGGTTGGTTGGTTTGAATTAATAAGTCACCCAACTCTGGTGACTTATTAGAGATCATGGGAACTGGCAACATTCAAAGATCAATTTCGAAATCATTATTTAAGGCAATGTTTCTCAATCTCAGCCGGCTGGGGAATTCTGGGAGTTAACATTCACACATCTTAAATAAAGTAGCTAAGATTGGGAAAATAAGGACTCCGTTATTGTAGCCCCTGCAATAGCGTAGCATGTCCCCCAGGGGGAGCTCCACGACTACTTATAGAAATAGATATTGCATGTATGTATATGCATATACAAGCAATCTCTTTTCCAGTATTTTTGTTGCAGAGAAAAATAACAAGGCTGTTCTTGTTCTGGATTCCTTTGTGGATTATTCTGAAAGTTTCCTTTAGCCTTGAAAGAATCTCTGCCTGAAAATTTTCCTTCGTCCCTCCCCTGTTGGAAAGCTGCAGCTCCTAACATAAGATTGGAGCACACAATAGATACAAACTTAATGTAAACCGCTCCAAACTCGACTGCAGAAAATACGACTTCAGCAACAGAGTGATCAATGCCTGGAATTCACTACCTGACTCTGTGGTTTCTTCCCCAAACCCAAAAAACTTTAACCTTAGACTGTCTACTGTCGACCTCACCCCATTCCTAAGAGGTCTGTAAGGGGTGTGCATAAGCGCACCAGCGTGCCTACCGTCCCTGTCCTACTGTCCTATTGTCTTCATCTATCTGTATTCACTTTGATTATGTTTATGTTTATACCTATACCTGCTACCTTGTACATGTTTGACAAACAAATAAATAAATAAAATAAATAAAAATAAAATAAGATCTTCCTACTTCTCCATTCTTTGTTCCTGTTTTTCTTTATCCTTCCTCACTTGTCCGCCGCTATTCCTCTAATAACATCTAATCCAGTTTCTCTACCTTGTGAACTTTAAGACGTATGGACTTCAGCTCCCAGAATTCCCCAGCCAGGATAATGCTCCCATTTGGAAAATTCTGGGGAATTGAAGTCCACCCACTTCAATTAGACTTAGAATAACTTTATTGTCACTTTGAATGTACATTGATCGGCATACATTAAAATGAAATTTTGTTACATACAGCTCTCAAAGGGTCACCACCTCCAATATACACTACATAAACATGACAAAATAAATAAATAAATACAAAATTATGCATATACCCACATATATTATATGACACAGAGAAACAACACGGTCTAGTTCGGATGTATACATGTACAGGGCGAGAGAAACAAAATCCTGCGAGTTTACCAGATGGAGGGTGTAGAAGTTAGCACCCACCCCTCTCCTAGAAGAATGAAATATTTTGAGAAATATTAAAAAGGCAGAATATTATATTTCCCTGGATGAGAAATGGAGAAACATGTTTTTTTTAGAGGGAGAAAGCAGCCCCCACCTTTTCTTAATAGCCCACAGCAGATGTCAGCACTTAAGAGATAAAGAGATAGATAGCTCTATTCATAAGCAAATACCCTCACCCAAGATCCAACACAGGAAAAAGCCATTAAGCCACAATAGGAATTGCCCAACACCCTTTCAGAACACAAGCCCCTTCATTGCATCACCCTCAAAAACTTCAACCAAACTTAGCTCAGACAAACACCTAGGATTTGTACTTTGCCTATAGAGCCAGCTATGACCCCTACATAACCCCTACATGGCCCCATGGGAGTCTGACAACAGCCAATAGAATACATGTTCTTGCACAGGAACAGGAAGCTCAAGTGCAAAGCCCAAGAGAAGGTATAACTCCCCCACACTCTCATGCGCAGAACATCCGTAATGATGTCCGGGCGGGCGGGCGGAGCCTCCCGCCGCTGCTGCTACCGGTTTGTCCGAACTGGGCCGAACCGGTAGAAACCCACCACTGCTGTGTCCCTTCACTGTTGAGCCCAGGCGCAGACTGTTGAGGGTGAGTCTGTGCTGTCCATCTCAAACTGAAGTGCAAATGGTTCCTGTAGTCTACATTTTTTCTGGAAATCCGTTCATACTCCCGCACCATTCGAAAGATGTTTATCCCAAAGTGCATAACTAAAGCCCAGTTGCCTCTTGAAAAAGCACCTTTGGGACAACCATGACCTGGATGACTGAGAATCTCCATAGACATCCACCTACTTTAAAATTGCCATGGTTGAGAAACACTTCACCATCGGTAGTCCTCGTCTTACAACTACAACTGGAACTAGAATTTCCATTGCAAGTCATGGTAGTCAGACCTGATTTTACAACAGTTTTATAATGGTGGCTAAACAAATCACCAGGGTTGTTAAGCAAATCCTGTGGTCGTTAAGGGAATCCACCTTACCTCAATGGGTGTTTTTTGCCAGAAATTTGCAAAAAAAAAAGTTTGCAAATTGTGATCACATGACTGCTTGCCAAGTGCCCAAATTGCAGTCGTGTACAAATGGTCACAAGTGCGAGTACAGTCATAAGTCACTTTTTCTGATGTGGTCGTTAAATGAACGGTTGTAAGTGAAGGACTACCTGTAAAAGCTTATCTAGTGGACTTCCCCAAGGTGGCCTGTTCCTCCTGCCCCCACCCATTTCCTCCTTTGGTTAGTGGCACAAATAACCTGTTCTTCGTGTTGTGTTGCTGCACCTAAACTGGACGGCCTCAACCCTATTATTGCCTGAATTCTCCGACAAGGCCAACTTGGTTCTCAGTCTCAAGATGTGGTTCTCTTCTAGCCTACACTAGCACACGCTACATTCACACAATCCTCAGGAAGCCCATTCCATGTACATGAATATAAAAGGTGCCTGCCTCAACCAGAAGTTCGGGTTACCAAGATCTCCTCTTTGCCTCCGCTCAAAATCAACAGACCAGGTCCACTGGTGAAGGTCCAATTAAATTGATTTATTGCTTAAAAAAAGCCTATGAACAGGAATCTTCTCAACTAAGGGTTAATACATGCTTGGTGTTAGATAAGAGTTGAACAGAATTCAAGGTAGGTTGGACTTTATTTGCTTGTGGCAACGTAGGGATTCTAGGCTGATCCCTCTTTTAAATCCACCCTAGGTTCTGCCTTTTCCTACCTCAGCAGAGTCACGGAGAGTACAGTTTCCTGTAAAATGCTAGAAATATTCCGGACTAGATAGGCAGATAGATGATAGAGAGAGATACAGATAGAGAGATACTGTACATAGAGATAGATAAATGATAGATAGATATAGATGATACATGATAGATGATAGATAGATAGATAGATAGATAGATAGATAGATAGATAGATAGATAGATAGATAGATAGATAGATGATAGATAGATAGATAGATAGATAGATAGATAGATAGATAGATAGATAGATACTGTAGATAGATAGATAGATAGATAGATAGATAGATAGATAGATAGATAGATAGATAGATAGATAGATAGATAGAT
>QLTV01009056.1:436514-467958 GCA_003457575.1 Thermophis baileyi
ACCTACAGGATTAAATAAATAAAAATCATTACATTTGGGGGGGGGGGGGGGAGGAACCAGAAAGTTATGTTGCCTCCTGAAAAAGCACCTTTGGGTCAACCGTGACCTCTGGATGACTGAGAATCTCCATAGACTCCCAACTCTTTTGTTCTGTATACCCACTGCAGGCCAAAAAGCTTCCTCCTTGGGAAAGATGAAGGGAGCTGCTGTGGGACTCCCAGGCCAGGATTCCTGGGATCAGCTGAAGCTGCCACGCATTGTTTGGACCAATCTTGTCTTCCAGGTTCCCCAGCGTAAGATCCCATCCGAAGGTGTGTGTGTGTGTGTGTGTCTGTGTGCGTGCTTGCGTGTGCAGTTTCCACCTTGACTGAGCTGACCAAATGTAGTGTCCTGCCTTGCTGTTTCAAAAAGCTAGATGTGAATCTCCAGTGTTGAAAGTACAGCTAATCTTCCCACTTACAACACAATTCATTTAGTGACCGAAGTGACAACGGCACTGAAAATAGTGGCTCATGACTGCTTTTCATACTTAACGACCGTGGCGGCATCCCCACTGTCACGTGATCAAAATTCAGACGCTTGGCAACGGACTTGTATTTATGACGGTTGCAGTGTCCCGGGGTCACGTGATCCCCTTTTGCGACTATCTGACAAACAAAGTCAATGGGGAAGCCAGATTCACTTCACAACTGCAAGAAAGGTTGTAAAATGGGGCAAAACTCAATTAACAAATGTCTCATTTAGCCACAGAAATTTTGGGCTCAATTGTGGTTGTTAGTCGAGAATTACCTGTCTTGGAGAATTAGGTATTGATTGATATTTTGACGCTTTGGTTCATTCTGAGTAGTATGTACAGATGAAGGAGACACAGGATGTGTATCACCCTTCCCTAATTTCACCTCTGGCCAGATGTGTTGGGCTTTAATTTGTATGTTCCTTAGCAAAGAACCAGTGTGATATAGATGGTGACGTGACTCTGGACCAAGGGTGGGAAAATCCAAGTTCCAAGTTCCCAGCCATGGAGGTTCCTGAGGGATTATGGCCAGTCCCTCCCTCACTACGGTAATACTGGGACGTTGAAAAACTTCTGTTTTATCAACCTTCCCTGGAATAGGGTGGTAGAGCCGAGGTGGCGCAGTGGTTAGAGTGCAGCACTGCAGGCTACTTCAGCTGACTGCTAGCTGCAGTTCGGCGGTTCAAATCTCACCGGCTCAAGGTTGACTCAGCCTTCCATCCTTCCGAGGTGGGTAAAATGAGGACCCAGATTGTTGGGGGCAATATGCTGACTCTGTGAACCGCTTAGAGAGGGCTGTAAAGCACTGTAAAGCGGTATATAAGTCTAAGTGCTATTGCTATAGATAATGGTCCATAATTGGCCTTCATCCAGCAGCAGATTGATTGAGGCTGATAATACAGATAGTCTTCAACTTACAACAGTTCATTTAGTGACTGTTCAAAGTTACGGCACTGAAAAAACTGATTTATGGCTGTTTTTCACACTTATGACGTTGCAGCATCCCCATGGTCACGTGATCAAAACTCAGACGCTTGGCAACGGACTCATATTTATGACGGTTGCCATGTCCCGGGGCCACATGATCCCCTTTTGCGATCTTCTGACAAGCAAAGTCAAGGGGGAAGCCAGATTCATTTAAACAACCGTGTTACCAACTTACCAACTGCAATGATTCACTTAACTTTGGCACAAAAAGTCGTAATATGGGCCAAAACAAATGTCTCATTTAGTAACAGAAATTTTGGACTCAATTATGGTCGTAAGTCGAGGAGTACCTGTGTAGTAGTAATTCTTTAGCGATCAGCCATGGATGATGAGAGTTGAAGACCTAAACATCTGGAGGGTTCCAGCTTACGAAAGGATGATGCAGATAGATAAATAATCCTCTGTCCATTCTCTCTCTCTCTCTCTCTCTCTCTCTCTCTCTCTCTCTCTCTTTCAGTGACAACTAGAAAAACCAGGAGGCAAGAGAGAAATTTGACAGCAGCATCCAAACAAGGTTTCAGGAGTGAAGATGGAATCATAAACCAAAAGAAGAGAGAAGGAATATTGTCATCCCTCTGGACAGGTTGCAGCCAAGTAAATGCACCACAAGGTGGTCATGTGTCTACACTACCAGGATCTCAAGATATGAACCCACCACTTTTGCCTGCCCCAAAGACCTTGGTCGCCTCTGAAAAGCAGCCCCCCCGAAAGATCTTAGTTGACCTTCGACCCCTCCTGGAGAATGTCACGGATCCACTGGACTCTTGGGAAAAAAAACCATTGGAGAAGCAGCCGCTGCAGGAGAGTTGTCCTTCGTCCACCTCTGGTGACTCCAGAGACGAAGGTGGCTTGGAAGGAGGAGGTGAAGATCAGGCTACCGAAACGCCTGCTGGTTTCCCCAAGGATCGTGGGATTCCCAGAGTTCATCTCTTCTTGCCTCCTGTTGGAGCCTCCAAGCTTTACAGGAAGAAGATCAAGATCTCCAAAAGAAACATTTGGGTGCCTCCAAGAGAATCAACACAGCTTCGGAAAACCACCTTGCCTGCCATCCAGACTTTCCAACCACAGCTCCCAATGCCTCTTCTCTTCTCCAAGACTAACCTCCAAAACCATGTTCCACTCCAGGAAAAGAGACCAGCAGAACCAGGAGGAGCTTCTTGGGGGCCGGTGGGTGCCTTTGCACTTTGGGGGGCTGGCTGGTTGCGTTCCCACAAACTGGGTGTCTGGGTTTGAGTGGGGATTCCTTGTCTGTCTTGGGGGACGTGGGCAATGCCATGCATTCAGAAGAAAGCCAACAGGAATGGTGGGAAATCCATTGCAGGCAGTCCTCAACTTATGACCACAATTGAGCCCCAAATTTCCATCGCTAAGTGAGACAGTTGTCAAGTGACCTTTCTGCCATTTTACAACCTTTCTTGCCACCGTTGTTAAGTGAATCACTGCAGTTGTTAAGCTAGGAACACAGTTGTTAAGTGAATCTGGCTTCCTCGTCGACTTTGCTTGTCAGAAGGTCGCAAAAGAGGATCATGTGACCCCCACTGCGACCGTCATAAATATGAGTCACTTGCCAAGCGTCCGAATTTTGATCACGTGACCATGGGGATGCTGCAATGGCTGTAAGTGTGAAAAATGGTCGTAAGCCAGCAGTCACAAAGTGAGCACAACTCACTTCACGACCGCATCACTTAGCGACAAAAGTTCCAATGACAATTGTGGTCATAAGTTGAAGATAAGTTGAGGGGCTCCTGCAAAGATGAGGGGGCCACCTATTCTCTAAAGCAGTGGTTCTCAACCTTCCTAATGCCGCGACCCCCTCCCCGCCGCCACGACCCCTTCCCTGCCCCCTCCCCGCGCGTGTGTGTTGCCAGGCGAGAAGCGATAATGTGACAAAGGGGGAGTGGCACCAAGATGGCGGGCTAGCGCGCGCTTAGGAGACCCCTATGAAAGGGTCGTTCGACCCCCAAAGGGGTCACGACCCACAGGTTGAGAACCGCTGCTCTAAAGCAACTGAAGGCAGGGCGAGAAGCAATGGATGGAAACTAACCAAGGAGAGAAGCAGCCTAGAACTAAGGAGAAAGTTCCTAATGGTGAGAGCAATCAACCAATGGAACAGTTTGCCTTCAGAAGTTGTGGGTGCTCCATCACTGGAGGCTTTCAGATAGCAACTGGACAGTCACTTGTCTGAAATGGTGTAGGCTCTCCTGCTTGAGCAGGGAGTTGGACTAGAAGACCTCCGAGGTCCCTTCCAACTCTATTCCAACTACTATTATTCTCTGTACAGGAAGTAGAACATCTGTGCTATGTTCTACTACCTGTATTAAACAGTCAGTGAGAAAGGATTAAAAACACAGAAGTCCACTTGATTTGCTAGACAAATCCTGCAGCCAACTTTCTGCTTTCCGTTTTCCCAGCCCACTGCTTCCTCACCGGATTTTCAACTTCCCACCCAACTGCTTTTGCAAAAGCTGCAGGAAACTACAACTAGTAATAACCACCTGCTGATTGCAAAAGTCCTGCGTTCCTTGCGGGAAGAGCTGCTGGGGAGCAATGCATGTGAATCAGATCCAAGGTAAGAATCGACCCCTGCCGCCTCCTCCTCCTCCTCCTCCTCCTCCTCCTCCTCCTCCTCCTCCTCCTCCTCCAAATAAAATTTGCGAAGCTTCTCCAGTTCTGATGTAGCTCCTCACGGTTCAGTCAGAACTGAAGAAGTTCTTGGGAGCCGGTGGGCGCCTTTGCACTTTGGGGGGCTGGCCGGTTGCGTTCCCACAAACTGGGTGTCTGGGTTGGAGGTGGGGATTCCTTGTCTGTCTTGGGGGACGTGGGCAATGCCATGCATTCAGAAGAAAGCCAACAGGAATGGTGGGAAATCCATTGCAGGCAGTCCTCGACTTATGACCACAATTGAGCCCCAAATTTCCATCGCTAAGCGAGACAGTTGCCATTTTACGACCTTTCTTATTAAGGTTGTTAAGTGAATCACCGCAGTTGTTAAGCTAGGAACATGGTCGTTAAGTAGAATCTGGCTCCCCCATTGACTTTGCTTGTCAGGAGGTCATAAAGGAGGATCGCATGACCGGGGGACAATGCAACCGTCATAAATATGAGTCCGTTGCCAAACGTCTGAATTTTGATCACGTGACCATGGGGATGCTGCAACGGCCGTAAGTGTGAAAAATGGTCATAAGCCAGCAGTCACATGCCCATGTTAAGCAGCAAAATGGCTGAATTGGACAACAGAGTTTCAGGCTGTTTTCACTTCCATTTTTCTATCTTGAGTTTTAGGTAGGAGATAAAAGTGAAGCAGCTTCTTGGAGGAGAAGCGAAACGTTTTCCAAGAAAAAAAAAATCAAGAAAGTCCAGTTGCCTTTAAGGAATAGCACCTTTGGGATCCCCAAAGGGAAGACAGCCATAAAAATGGGCAAAGCTTCATGGCCACAGATTACAGATTAACAGACTTGGAAGGGACCTTGTAGGTCATCTAGTCCAACCGCCCGCCCAATCTGATGGGCCGCTGTAAAAACGGGAGACTTTGTGAAATGCAACCCCTTTGTTCTGCTCCAATTTGCAAGGTGAATTCCGTTTGGGATGCAATCGGCAAAGGCAATAATATTATGGGTAGTCCTCGATTTACGACTGGTTACTTAGCAACTGTTTGAATTACAACAGACCTCCCCAGGGCTACTATTTACAACCCAAATTCAAATTTTTGACAACTGTCTCCCACACATGATCACGTTTTTGGATGCTTGGCAACTGGCCCTCATTTACTGCTCTTTGCAGCATCCCCTGGTCACGTGACTGCACTTTACGACGGGTTTTTTTTTTTTTGCCAGATTGACATTTATTTCCGGTTTCCAACAACAACAACAAAAAAACACCCACTGCGGACAATGGATTCATTTACCATCCACCACATTCGCTTAACAACCATAGAGATTCGCTTAATGACTGCTGCAAAAAAACCCAAGACAATTGGGTGAGGTCACACAGTGACCTGGCATGACTTATGACTGTAATTCTGGGCTCAATTACAGTTGTAAGCCGAGGACTATGCGTACGGCGAAAAGAATAGGGTCAATTTTGTGAATTTCCTCCTACAAATTCTCTCTTCCTCCTCCATGTTTTTCAGGGAGAAGCAGAAGGACTTCCTGGAGCTTCCTCGGATTCAGTCCTGGAAACATGGCAAAACGGACATGGGGGAGAAGGCATTTGATGTCACTGATATGGAGACAGCCAAGAACAGGTTAATTAGATTGATCAGGAATCGCAACAGCTTTCCTCAAGGCACAGGTGTGTTACAGGTGGCCCCGGGACCTTGAGCTGCTACCTTAGAAGAATCCTGCTGGATTAAGACAAAAACCCCCACTCCTTTCGGGGCCTGGATTCCCATAGAAACACATTCAAAGGCTGGAAAACCATCACCTGTACCCAGGGGTGGGTTCCACTTACCTTCCCTACCGGTTCGCATCGCGACAGAAGTGCGCGCCTACGTCACATCGGGGAAATGACCCTCTGCGCATGCGCAGACGCCTCTGTGCATGCGCAGAGGGTTCTTTGCCAGCCGCGGTGACTGGAGAACCAGTTCGGGGGCGTGGACAGCCGGCCATCGCTGCCGGTTCGGCGAGTGGGTGAAAATTTCCGCCACCGGTACAGGCAAACCGGTCCGAACCGGCAGCAACCCACCACTGCCTGTACCCAGTTCCTGCTATCATCATCATTTAACAACCCCTTAATCCCTTGTGGGGTGGAATCTGGGCAACTGAATGGAGCTAGCAGTGTTTAATGGCCGGATGCCCTTCCTGTTGCCAATGTGGAGCTTTGTTCAGCAGATATATTCTCATTGTGCCCAGAGAGAGAAATAGTTAGCATAGCAGTTCCTGCTATGACAAAATATTAAAAGCAATTTGGCTTTGGATGTGCTAATCTTGAAGAATCAAACCTAAATTTCATAGAATGCTGTGGGGCGGGGTGTGTGTGTTCCCAATGATAGGTAGTCCTCGACTTACGACCACGATTGAGCACCAAATTTAGGTTGCTAAGCAAGACAGTTGCTAAGTGAGTTTTGCCCCATTTTACAATCTTTCTTGCCACAGTTGTTAACTGAATCACTGCGGTTGTTCGGTTGGTAACATGGCTGTGAAACGACTCTGGCTTCCCCATTGGTTTTGCTTGTCAAGAGGTCACAAAAGGGGGATCCCGTGACCCTGGGGCACTGCAACATTCCTAAATACACGCCAGTTGGCGGTGTCCAAATTTTGATCATGTGACCATGGGGATGCTGCACAGGCCGTAAATATGAACAACGGTCGTAAGTCACTTTTTTCAGTGCTGTTGTAACATCAGACAGTCACTAAACGAGAACTATCTGTACATAAAACCAGCTGGTCTTTTGGTGGTCCTGGGATGAACTCAACAGTGGAGACAGGGTGCAGGGGGAAAAGTCCCAACGCAACCAATGAAGAAAGCCATGTTACATCACAGGCAGGGCTGGGATTTCTCTGCTCTCCTTTCCTAAGTTTTGGGAAACTTTGGAGACCGTTAAGAACCAGTATCAAGCCTATAGTACGGCATGCAATATAATTTGGGGCTGGCTCCTGCTTCCAAACCGCACCAGTCTTAGAAAAAGATTTTAAAAGTCATTTAAATCACCAGTATGACCGTTTCTCCTCTAATACTGTTTTGCATTCAAAAAGATTTTTCAACATCTTCTCATGCGGATGAAGCTTTCTCCCTAGGCCTGAGGAAATAGAGAAAGGTTAGCTAACTACTCAAGTGCAATGTATTGGACTTTTTGGGTTGAAATTACTGGACTTCCCTGAGAAGCTATGAAGGCACAGCGCACTGATGATGTTACCTAGATTGGTAATGAAACGTCTGCAAGGAAACAACCAAGCTCGGAGTGCACCAAGGACCCCCCAGTTCAACCCTGAACTACAAATATTCTGTTTTATCAAAGTCATCCATGCCTCGCCTTCAAACTTCCTTCTAGAAGTCAAGATTGTGAGTCACACTCTCTCAGCCCACCCCACCCCACCCCACCGGGTAGTTGTTGTATGAGCCACGGTGGTGCAGTGGTTAGCACTAGCACTTATATACCGCTTCACAGTGCTTTACAGCCCTCTAAGCGGTTTTACAGAGTCAGCCTATTGCCCCCAACAATCTGGATCCTCATTTTACCGACCTCAGAAGGATGGAAGGCTGAGTCAACCTTGAGCCTGGTGAGATTTGATCTGCCAAACTGCTGGCAGCCGGTGATCAGCAGAAGTAGCCTGCAGTACTGCACTCTAACCACTGCACCACCGTGAGTGCAGTAGAAATAGCCTGCAGTACTGCACACTAACCACTGCACCACCGTGAGTGCAGTAGAGTGCAGTACTGCAGGCTACTTCTGCTGACTGCCGGCTGCCTGCAATTTGGCAGTTCGAATCTCACCAGGCTCAAGGTTGACTCAGCCTTCCATCCTTCCGAGGTGGGTAAAATGAGGACCCAGATTGTTGGGGGCAATATGCTGACTCTGTAAAACCGCTTAGAGAGGGCTGTAAAAGCACTGTGAAGCAGTATATAAGTCTAAGTGCTATTGCTTGTAGGGAAAATAGAAGGAAGGAAGGAGTATTAGGTATTTTCAGCGCCTTATTAAAAATAATACAGGTGGGATATAAATACATAAATAAAAAATATCTACTGATCTACCTTAGAAAGTGCCAGGTGTATGTTGCAACCCACAAATTACACGGCTCCTCGCAGGATGCGCTGAGTGTTCAAATTTGGTTGAAATGCAACCTAATCAAGAATTGTAAAAGTGGAGGGGACAAGCTGCTTTGATGATTTCTCCATTAAACAGTCATTATACATTTTTTTATATTAAGAGTAAACTTGTCTCTATTTGTTTGCCAATTTTTCACAGAACTTATTTTGATGTGTTTGTTGGGATAAAGCTGAAGGTTTTCGTTGTTTTTCTGAGGCATGTTGACGGTTGCCAATTTCTCATTTGGTTCCTTTTACTGTTTATGGCCATGATGCCAAACCTATGGCACGCAGAGCCCTCTCTGCGGGCATGCCAACCGTCACCCCAGCCCAGCTCTACTGCGCATGTGTGCGCACCTCTCGCCGGCCAGCTGGTCTGCGCATGCGCGGGGAACATGTGGGCGACACGCACGCATGGGGGGCGTAAGCGAATGGGGCACTCGTATTGCATTTTGGGGCCTTGCACGGCGCCCCCGTGCCATTTTGGCTTCCAGGTTGGTGCAGGCGGCTTTCTAGGCCCAAAACGGGGCACGGGGGGGGCGTGCGCGGCACCCCCGTGCCCTGTTTTGGAAGGCCTCCTGCACCAACCTGGAAGCCAAAACGGGACGCGGGGGCACCATGGCCCCCCCGCGCCCCGTTTTGGGCCTGAAAGGCCTACTGCACAAACCTGGAAGCCAAAAATGGGCGAGGGGGGGGCAAGGCACATGCAGGGGGGGATCACGTGCGCATGCGCAGGGTTGCATGCGTGGGTCACGCGTACATGTGCGGAGGGCGGGGCACATGCGGGGGGTCACGCGTGCAGGGGCAGGGGGGGCGCACACGCATTGCATTATGGGTGCGTGCACGCTTTCGGCACACGACGACAAAAAGGTTAGCCATCACTGGTTTATGGCAATAAAATAATAGACAAAATGGAAGACAAAAAGGCAGAAAAGACAACGGCAGCCAGCAATCGATCGATGCTCCAGGGAGCATTAGTTTATTAAGAAATATGTTCCGTCCTGGAAAAGCAAGAGACGTGGGTCCTTCCACAACCCATGTCTGCTTATGTGCTCCAGGTGTAACCAAAGAAGATATCTTTCTGAACTTTTGGTGGCTGAAGGTAGTACAGCTCGTCAGCTCTGGGGACCACCCAGCGTGTGGTATGGTAGACAGACTCCCCAACCTGGGAGAAGAGAGAGGGGACAGGTCAGACAATACACAGGAAGGAAAACCAGTTTGGTCTCCAGTGGTTAAGGTGCCAGCTTAGGAACAGGAGACGGTGAGTTCTAGTCTTGCCTTAGGCATGAAAACTGTTTGGGTGATCTTGGGCCAATCACCAGTATGTATGTGAGCTCCAGAGTTCTGCTAGATCTGTGGTCCCCAATCTTTTTGGCACCGGGGACCGGTTTCATGGAAGACAATATTTCCACAGACCGGGAGGGAGGAGGAGAGGAGCATGCAACCTACATCTCTCACATGCGCAGTTTCCAGTAGGACTCACACTCCTGTGACAATCTAATGCCTGATGATCTGAGGTGGAGCTGAGGCGGTGATGCTAGTGCTGGGGAGCAGCTGAAAATACAGATAAAGCTTCGCTCGCTCGCCCCCGCTCAGCTCCAAGTGTATGGCCCGGTTCCTAACAGGCCCCGGACCGGTACTGATCCGTGCCCCAGCCCTTCCCCGAAGCTAGATTAATGTCAGAACAGAATAACAGAGTTGGAAGGGACCTTGCAGGTCTTCTAGTCCAACCCCCTGCTCAGGCAGGAAACCCTATACCATTCCAGACAAATGGTTGTCCAATCTCTTCTTAAAAACCTCCAGTGTTGGAGCATTTACAACTTCTGGAGGCAAGTCGTTCCACTGATTAATTGTTCTCAGTGTCGGGAAATTTCTCCCTATTTCTAGGTTGCTTCTCTCCTTGATTAATTTCCCTCCTTGCTTCTTGTCCTGCCTTCAGGTGCTTTGGAGAATAGCTTCACTCCCTCTTCTTTGTGGCAGCCTCCGAGATATTGGAACACTGCTATCATGTCACCCCTAGTCCTTCTTTTCATTAAACTAGGCATACCCAATTCCAGCAAACGTTCTTTATATATTTTCGCCTCCAGTCTTCTAATCATCTTTGTTGCTCTTCTCTGCACTCTTTCTAGAGCCTCAACATCTTTTTTGCATCGTGGCGACCAAAACTGGATGCAATATTCCAAGTGTGGCCTTACCAAAAGTCTGCAAAAGTACCTCTGGCCACCTGGTAGAAAGAGGGCAATGGGAGTTTTTCCGACTGCCCCCAAATTTATCTAGGGCCACCCAGAAGAACCCACTCATAAATGGCCCATGTATTATAGCTCTGTAGGGAAAGGCTTCACAAGGGGGGCGAGGCGGCCAAGGGTTTAGGAGTGGGGCAAAGGAAAAACTGGGGGTGCAATGGGGGAAAAAAGAAATTCCTTTTATTACAAAATTTGCCAAAGATTCGAACCTGCCAGCCAGGGACGTCTTTCATGATCTTGGCTTCCTCATCCAAGTTATGACGCAACAGGCGTAGTGTCCTTCAAGAAACAAAAAAGAGAGAGAGAGAGAAAGAGAGAGAGAGAGAGAGAGAGAGAGGAATGTAATGGAATGGAATGGGACCGAATGGAATTCAGCACGGTTTCTCTTCCGGACCCCTATTTGCTCTTCTAGGAGAGGGAGAGAGAGAGGGAGGGAGGGATATAGAGGGAGAGGGAGAGAGAGAGAGAGAGAATGAGAGAGAGTGAGAGAGAGAGAGAGGAATGGAACGGAATGGAATTCAGCAAGGTTTCTCTTCCCCACNNNGAGCGAGAGAGAGTCGAGAGAGAGAGAGAGAGAGAGAGAGAGAGAGAGATAAAAGTAGATAAAAAGGGAATCAGGATGATGTGGCTCACATACAGGTAGCCTCACCAGTAATTTAGCCTGGCAATTATGGTCATTAAGTTGTGACAGTTATAAAGATGCTCACCATATGACCCCGACTCAATTTTATGGTCGTTAAGAGAACACAGCAGTCGTTATGTGAACGTCTGATCATTACATAACCCATTGTTCGCTATGGATTGGGTTTTGCTGTAAACTGCAAGCAAACACCGATTTCCTTCCGGCAATTGTGTCGTAAATCCCAGTAATGTGACGGTGGGACACCGCAAATGGCCGTAAATGCAGGCCAGATGCTGAGAACCCAAAATGGGCTGAACACTTGACTGAGGGGAGGGGGCTGAGGTTGGAACTTTGAAACCAGGTTGTAAGTCCCTTTTCCGGGGCCTGTTACAGCAGCAATCAGTTGTGAGTTGAGGGCTACCTGTATATATAGAGAGAGAGTGGAGAGGAATGAAGCATGCTGGGTATTCGTGCAAATGAATTCCTGCCTTTGGCCAAACTTGGTCCATACACAAAGTCATATGGGGCTCAGTTCAGTGTGAGGAAACCTGGCCCCTCTGGCCTGTACATTTTTAACGTGCTGGGGACCACCACACTACGTGATCTTGCACAAACACTTAACTTTAAAAACCTCACCAAATTCTGCAATAAGGGTAGTCCTTGACTTACAGCCATTCCTTCAGTGACCGTCTGAAGTTGCAGCGGCATTGAAGAAGGGTATTTATGACCGTTTTCATCGCAGCAGCCCAAATCACTGCATCTGTTAAGTGAATCATGCAGCTGTTAAGTGAATCTGGCTTCCCCCATTGACTTTGCTTGTCAGAAGCCAGCTGGGAAGGTTAAAAATGGTGGTCGTGACCCCGGGGCAGTGCAACCGTCATAAATACATGCCAGTTGCCAAGGGCCCACATTTTGATCATGTGCCCTTGGGGATGGTGCAATGGTCACGTGAAAACCGGTCACGAGTCACTTTTTCTTCCAATGCCGTTGTAACTTTGAATGGACACTAAATGAACGGATGTAGGTCAAGGACCACCTGTATTTGAAGAACTCAAAAGTTTCTTAGTACCTTGGAAATGGGCGACAGGTAAGGACAATAGATCTAATTGGGGGAGTGAGAAATCTGCTTTCTGCTTAGATCAGTGTTTTTTCAACCCTCAGTGGCTTTAAGATGGACTTCAACTCCCAGAAATCCCCAGCCAACATGGTATTCTGGGAGTTGAAGTCTACACATCTTAAAGTTGCTGAGGCTGAGAAACACTAGCTTAGATAAAAGGAAGAGGGGAAGTAAAAAGTCTCTCAGTGCCCAGGCCTAGAGCGCTGAACTTACTTGCGGTCCTCCTCAGCCATCAAGAGAGGCATCATTGCTATCCTGGCTTCCGCGTCCTCAAAGGCCAGTAGTCTAGAAAAGGCAGGAAAAGAGCAGGGAGGTGACAACAAAACGTGCTAAGAAAGGACAAAACTGGTTTCCAGATCTTGTAACATGGTGTTTCCCAACCTCAGCAACTTTAGGATATATGGACTTCAATTCTTAGCATGGCGGCTGAAGAATTCTGAAAGTCTACCCATGTTAGCTAGGGGACTCTGGAATTGAAACTCACACATATTAAAGTTACCAGGGTTGGAAAAAACAGGAGACCTCATTCACCCTTCAGTAAAGAGGAAATAAACCTTGTGGACACCATGCAGGTCCTCCGAGACCTTGGGATTTCTTATCTCCACTTCTGGAGAATCTGAGGCTACTACAGCAGAGTCCTCCACCCGATCCTCTTCCAAAATTGGTAGATGTCAAGTCAACTCACAAAATCCCTCCCAGCATAGTTGAAGGCACCAGGATGGGAAACAGCATACAGTGCTAAAAGGACAATTGTTTCCCCCCTCAGAAAGCTTCAGATTCAAATCCTGGCATTTCTAGGTTGAAATGAGAAAGAAACCTGTCTGAAAAAACTGAGGAGCATAGAAAATATTGACCTATAAAAACATCCCAAGTCTATACTTGCTTTCCTCCAATACAACCGCAACTTTATCCAGAACACCCCGGAAGAAGGAACACTCCTTATCCCAGTTTAAAGCAGGAACATAAGCAAGTTCATCCTTCCAAATTCCTTTAGCATCCCATAAAGGTAAAGGTAAAGGTTCCCCTCACACATACGTGCTAGTTGTTCCTGACTCTAGGGGGCGGTGCTCATCTCCGTTTCAAAGCCGAAGAGACAGCGCTGTCCGAAGACATCTCTGTGATCATGTGGCCGGCATGACAAAACGCCAAAGGCGCACGGAACGCTGTTACCTACCCACCAAAAGTGGTCCCTATTTTTCTACATGCATTTTTTACATGCTTTCGAACTGCTAGGTTGGCAGAAGCTGGGACAAGTAACGGAAGCTCACTCCGTTACGTGGCGCTAGGGATTTGAACCGCTGAACTGCCGACCTTTCGATCAACAAGCTCAGCGTCTTAGCCACTGCCACCGTGTCCATAGAGGATGGCAAAGCAGTCAGATGGGCCCTGTTACTTCCACGTAGTACTAAACTTTTCATCAGTATCTCAAAATTCTCCATATACAGTAAAACTTGATCTGTTGATTATAGCAATAGCAATAGCACTTAGACTTATATACCGCTTCATAGTGCTTTACAGCCCTCTCTAAGCGGTTCACAGAGTCAGCATATTGCCCCCAACAATCTGGGTCCTCAGTTTACCCACCTCGGAAGGATGGAAGGCTGAGTCAACCTTGAGCCGGTGAGAGTTGAACCGCCGAACTGCAACTAGCAGTCAGCTAAAGTAGCCTGCAGTACTGCACTCTAACCACTGCGCCACCTCGGCTCATTAAATGTATATCACTCTAATTTTCTGCAGAACTCTCGCTGGCTTTGCACATACAGGCAGCTGTCATACAACAAAACAAAGGTTTTCTTAATCATAGATTAATGAATAAATCACAATTAGAGGAGTGCCATGTGTACGTAACGAAACCCAGACAAATCAGTGCAAGGGTTAAGGTACAGGTAGTCCTCGACTTACAACCACAACTGAGCCCAAAATTTATGTCGTTATGTCAGACATTTGTTAAGTGAGTTCTGCCCCATTTTACGACCTTTCTTGACACAGTTGTTAAGTGAATCACTGCAGTTAATAAGTTAGTAACTTGGTTGTTAAGTGAATCTGGCTTCCCCGTTGACTTTGCTTGTCAGAAGGTCGCAAAAGATGATCACGTACCTTGGGACACAGCAACCGTCATAAATATGAACCAGTTGCCAAACATCCAAATTTGAATGAAGTGACCATGGGGATGCTGCAAAGGTTAAAACTGTGAAAAATGGTCATAAGTCAATTTTTTTCAGTGCCGTTGTAACTTTGAACGGTCATTAAATGAACTGTTGTAAGCGGAGGACTACCTCTACTGAGCAAAGGCAGCCTGAGACTGTCATGCATATTTTTCGGGCCAATTAAATGAAGGGAACGATTGCCAACTTACCTTCTTTCCCAGTTCCATCTGAAAATCACGTAAGTTCCAAAAACAAAAGCCCCAATGCCCATGGCAAGAAGGCCATAACCTAGAAACAACAAAATGGGGTCCTCATGTTTATTAGCAACCACCAATGACTGTTTGGAACAGTAAAACAAGAAGAAAAAAGATCACCAAAGGTGGCTATGCTTTCAAAGGCCACCTTGATTTTTTTTTCTTTAGACATGAACTTCAGGGAGATTCCTGCTTGCCGAGTCCATGACCTCATTGCAGTTTTTCATCATGACTATTTTACAGATAGTCCTCAACTTACAAACACAACTGAGCACCCCATGTCTGTTGCTAAGTGAGACCATTGTTAAGTGAGTTTTGCCCAATTTTTTGGACCATTCTTGCCACAATTGTTTAAGTCAGGGGTCTTCAAACTTGGCAACTTTAAGACTTGCGGACTTCAACTCCCAGAATTCTCCAGCCAGCATAGCTGGAAGTATAGAATTCTGGGAGTTGAAGTCCGCAAGTCTTAAAGTTGCCAAGTTTGAAGACCTCTGCTTTAAGTCATAGAGTTTTCGCAAGGAAAGAAGAGAAGAGAAAATCATTTCCAGTTTGTATGGATATCAGTCTTTCTAGGACCCAGGGAAGAGTCAGTCATCAGAGCTATGCTGGCTGGAGAATTCTGGGAGTTGAAGTCCGCAAGTCTTAAAGTTGCCAAGTTTGAAGACCTCTGGTTTAAGTGAATCACTGCACTTGTTAAGTTAGTAACTGAATCAGGGTTCCCCGTTGACTTTGCTTATCAGAAGGTTGCAAAAACATGAGCCTGGGACAGTGCAACCGTCATAAATATCAGCTAGCAGTCAAGCGTCCGAATTTGGATCACATGACCACGGGGATGCTACAATGGTTGTAAGTGTGAAAAACGGGTCATAAGGCACTTTTTTCAGTGCCACTGTAACTTCGAACAGTCACTAAATGAACGGTTATAAGTCAAGGACTACCTGTATTTATTTTATTTTATCCTGGCTTTATTTTAATGAGTAACTCAAGGCAGTGAACATACCTAATATTCCTTCCTCCTATTACTTTCCCCACAACCACCCTTTGATGTGAATTGGGCTGAGAGTGAGTGACTGGCCCAAGTCACCCAGGCGGCTTTCATGCTTAAAGTAGCAATAGCAATAGCACTTAGACTTATATACCGCTTCATAGTGCTTTACAGCCCTCTCTAAACAGTTTACAGAGTCAGCATATTGCCCCCAACAATCTGGGTCCTCATTTTACCAACCTCGGAAGGATGGAAGGCTGAGTCAACCTTGAGCCTGGTGAGATTCGATCTGCCAAACTGCTGGCAGCCGGTGATCAGCAGAAGTAGCCTGCAGTACTGCACTCTAACCACTGCGCCACCGCGGCTCAGTAGGACCAGAACTCAACTGTCTCCAGGTTTGTAGCCTGGTATTTTAGCCACTAGAACAAACTGGCTCATACGTTTTCACATCTTCTCGACTGTATTATTATCAGTCATCCCTATAGAACCGTGATGGCAAACCTATGGCACGCGTGCCACAGGTGGCACGCAGAGCCATATCTGAGGGCACGCGAGGCGTTGCCCTATGTCAGCTCCAGTACGCATGTGCGTGCTGGCCAGCTGATTTTCGGCCTTCCAGAGGGCAGGGGAGGGGTTCGTTTTCGCCTTCCCCAGGCTTCAGGAAAGCCTCCGGAGCCTGTGGATGGCGAAAAATGGACCCAACGGCCCAACCGGAAGTTTGGAAACGAACTTCCGGTTGGGCCGTTGGGTCGTTTTTCACCCTCCCCAGGCTTCAGGAGGCTTTCCTGAAGCCTGGGGAAGGCAAAAATGACCTCCCCGCCCTCCGGAAGTCCGAAAATCAGCTGGAATCTGTTTTTCGCCATCCACAGGCTCCGGAAGCTTCAGTGAGCCCTGTGCACCTGCGCAGGGGGGGGGAGCACGGGGGGTGTGTGTTGTGCATGCATGCGCGGGGGGAGGGCATTGCATTATGGGTGTGGGCACGTGCGCACGTGCTATCGAGCAAAAAAAGGTTCGCCATCATTGCTAGAACAAAAGCGTATATCTGTATGAACAGATCTAACCACCAAATGGCCCTTCCTTTTCCCAGCCAGCACATTTCCAAATACAGTTACAGTCTAGTCAGTAAACAGGTATCTCAGATGATGGGTATACATTCAACAAACCTGCTATGTGGAGCTGTTTCTGGCAAATATCTGGAGATATTTTGAGAATATCCTCCCCCCCCAAAAGGTTAGGTCTTTCCTCTCAGATATATTAAGGCTATCATTCCTGCTCATCTTCAGAAGGTAAATTTGGGGGATTAACAGGAGGCACTACATCCTGATCCTGATAAACAATCACAACTAACACATTCAGCTATTTTGAAATGTTTATTTTGAAGTGTCATACACAGGTACTCCACAACTTACAAGCACAATTCGGACCAAAGTTTCTGTTGCTAAGCGAGACAGTTGTTAAGTGAGTTTTGCTTTGCCACATTTTATGACCTTTCTTGCTCACAGTCGTTAAGTGGATCACTGCAGTTGTTAAGTTAGTAACAGGGTTGTTAAGTGAATCTGGCTTCCTCATTAACCTGGCTTGTCAGAAGGTTGCAAAAGGTGATCATATGAACCTGGGACACTGCAACCATCATAAATATGAGTCAGTTGCCAAATGTCTGAATTTTGATCACATGACCCTGGGGATGCTGCAATGATCATAAGTGTGAAAAACGGTCATAAGTCCCTTTTTTCCGTTGTAACTTCGAACTGTCACCAAACGAACTGTTGTAAGTTGAGGACTACCTGTATAGGAACCCAGCGTGGAGAATCTGCTGAATGGGAAGGATAATAAGAGACCCTCTTCAGAAGCTGGTCTAATGGGGGATCTATGAGTTAAGTCGGTTGAAAGGCTGCGCCCCCTCCCCATTTCCTTTGGGCACCTTTGGAGAACTCCCAACTCTCACACAAGCCTACCATCCATCTGCTCAGATGCCTTGCACAACACACCCAACCATGGTTTGTTGAATAAGCCATGACTGGTTGGGTTGACAGCAGCAGGCCTTAAGCTGCAAGGAAGACAAAAGGCTCATCTTACAGGTCTGTAGAGATTCTCAGTCTTTCAGGTCATGGTTGTCCCAAAGGTTGGGACAAACCTTTGGGACAACAATGACCCGGATGACTGAGAATCTCTACAGACCTTTAACTATACAATTTGGGATGAAAAACCCTTTGAATGGTGTGGGAGTAGGAATGGATTTCCAGAGGAAAAAAATTGCAGAGTACAGGAACCAGGAGAACCACTCAGGTAACCCTGAGGACACAGATAAAACTCCAAGGGCTTCAACCACCCTCTAAAAGGATGCAAATGACCAGCTGTCTGCAAAGACTATAAATCCTTCCATTCCCCACTATCCTGTCAGAGCTGAAGAAGCTTCTTGGATGAGAAGCGAAACGTCTTCCAAAGAAAAAACAGTCCAGCTGTCTCCTGAAAAAATATCTTTGGGCTCATCTTACAGGTTTTGAACTACTATAAGACCTTGTATTTGCCATACGCTAAATAAATAAAAAAAACAGGTTTAGGATGTCGTGTGAAGGGTTGGAAAAGCACGGACCCCGCATATGAACACAGCCCATGGTGGCTTATTCAAGACAGCCATCCCTAGCTTAAGCGACGGACCGAGAGCCAGCGGCCTCCTGAAGACCCAAGCACCCGAGTTTCAAGACCCCATCTCCCCATCCTCACCCGGGAGCCCCCGATAGGGCAATCGCCTCTTATAGTCGATTGGTCCATAACCGCCCGGCGGCGGCATGTCCTGCTTCACCTTCCAGGCTCCCGCCGCCATCTTGGAAGCGGGCGGCTCTCTCCCGACCCAACGCTTCTTACCTCCGATCAGCCGCTCGCCTCTTGTGGATGACGTCACGCGAGCGCCGCAATGAAAGCCGATCTTGGACGAAGACTGGCGGTCACGTGACAGGGATTCCGGGCCCTCGGGTGGGGGGTGGGAAACTCGGACGACGAGGCTGATTGTGCGCGTCGCGCGCGGGAGGTTTTTTTTTTTCTCTCGGTCCCGGAGCGCGCTTGGAAACCGTTCCTCTTTCTAGCGCCCAACGCCATGCAGGAAACGTTTATGATATGCAGAATGCTAGCATTGGAGGGGTTTTGCAAGGCAGCAGTCCGAGGACAGAAGGCTGCCCAACCTATTTTTTGAAGGACGACAAATTAAGGATGTACGCTAACATAACAGAGTTGGAAGGGACCTTGTAGGTCATCTAGTCCAACCCCCCCCCCCGCCCAAGCAGGAGACCCTACACCACTTCTGACAGATGGCAGTCCAGTCTCTTCTTGAAAGCTTCCAGTGATGAAGCTGGTTGATTGTTCTGTCAGAAAATTTCTCCTTATTTCCAGGTTGAATCTCGCCTTGTTCAGTTTCCATCCATTATTCTTTGTCTGGCCTTTGGGTGCTTTGGAAAATAGCTTGACCCCCTCCTCTCCGTGGCAGCCCCTCAAATATTGGAATACTGCTATCATGTCTCCCCTATTCCTTCTCTTCACTAGACTAGCCATGCCCAGTTCCTGTAACCGTTCACGTTTTAGCCTCCAGTCCCCTAATATAATTAGTACAGATAGTCCTCTACTTACAACAGTTCCTTTAGTGACCGTTTGAAGTTACAACAGCGTTGAGAAAAGTGACTTATGACCATTTTTCACACATATGACCGTTGCAGCATTCCCATGGTCACTTGATTTTTTCAGATGCTTGATAACTCAGGTTTATGAGAGTTACAGTGTCCTGGAGTCATGTGATCCCCCTTTTGTGACCTTCTGCCGGGAAACCAGATTCACTTAACAACCATGTTAATAATTTAACAATTGCAATTTAGGGTCTGGAAGAAATCTTTTGAGGAGAAATAGAATATATGGTTTCAAATTGATTTCAAATTCCAGGAAAGCTGTCACAAAAGTAGCCACAGCCAGCCTCCTGTTTCTATTGAACAAGTTTTGTTCTACTTATGTTGTTTATAATAGACATAATGGCTGGATCCACACATTACATTGAATCATGGTTAACGAACTATGTGGCTTAATCCAGAAAACACATAAAGCCAAATAAGACCTATTTTGTCTTTGCATGAATTTGCCTGAACAACTCACATGCTCGGAAGCTTATTTCAAAAGATTAATAATATAACATTTACCTCCTTACCCCCAATACATGATATTCATGCTTTCTTTTGCCTTCAAGAGTTAAAATATTCCTTGATTTTATTTTCACAACAACTTGATTAAATACACCCACATCATCTGGAGGCAAGTTGTTCCACTGATTAATTGTTCTGTCAGGAAATTTCTCCTTAGTTCTAGGTTGCTTCTCCTTGATTAGTTTCCACCCATTGCTTCTTGTTCTGCCTTCAGGTGCTTTGGAGAATAGCCTGACCCCCTCTTCTTTGTGGCAACCCCTGAGATATTGGAACACTGCTATCATGTCACCCCTAGTCCTTCTTTTCATTAGACTAGACATACCTAATTCCAGCAACTGTTCTTTAAATGTTTTAGCCTCCTAATCATCTTTGTTGCTCTTCTAGAGTCTCAACACCTTTTTACATTGTGGCATTCGTAAAAAAATTGGATATTAGAAAGCCATCACTTCTAAGAATATATTAGTGTCCAAAATTCAGGATGTGACTTGGAAAATAATAGGCATGTTTTTTCTTATCCTGATTTCCAACACTTAGGGATATACTCTATCTCTGTCCATGGAGGTTCAGCTTAGGTGTGATGGCTAACAACTCTCTCAGATTTTCCTGCTCCATTAAGTTTGTCAAAATAAATGGAACTTTAGGCAGTCATCTCACTTATGCCCTGTATAACAGTTATTTTACTATATTGATATACAGTATACTTTATTGTGGGAATGCCAAGATTGAAAGGCCCATAATGAAATGCCGTCAGCAAACAGGAAAAAAACAATTTATCCCTGGCTAAATGATTCATGACGCAGTACAGGTAGTTCTCGACTTAACAACCATTTGTTTAGTGACCATTCAAATGGCACGGAAAAAAGTGACTTATAACCGGTTTTCACACTTATGACTGCTGCAGCATCCCAATGATCATGTGATCAAAAATTTGGGCGCTTGGCATCTGGCATGTACTTATGACAGTTGTACTGTCCCAGGGTCAATGTGATCACCATTTGTAACCACCTCAGCCAGCTTCTGACAGGCAACGTCCATGGGGGGAGCCACATTTGCTTACGTGTAGTGATTTGCTTAACAACTGTGTCAAAAAAAGATCGTAAAATGGGACAAAACTCACGTAACAACTGCCTTGCCTAGCATTGGAAAATTTGGGCTCAATTATGGTTATAAATCAAGGACTACCCGTACTCAACACCAAACACGGCCAAGAATGCATAATTCTTCAGCAAACATTATTTCCTGTTCTCTCCCAACTCTAAAAGCAGGTGTTCTCAACTTTTTATTCATTTATTTGTAAAATGTTATTAGCCACCCATTTTGCTACACGGTAACTTTGGAGGAATCTTCGAAATAATTTCCAGATCTCAGGGAAAAATATGAAAATCTCACAGCACACTCCACTTCCAACCTGTAGAATTCATGTTTTATGTTTACAACACGAGCAAAGTGGCAGGCTACCAGCTCACTCAATTTAGTGTGTAAGAACACCTGTCACTGCAAACGCTTGCATTGCATGGCACATTAAGTTTTTCGATTGCAAGCTAAGGTTATTGGGAGTTGGGCGGCATAGAAATATAATAAATAATAATAATAATATTTATTTATTTAAAAGATTTATATGGCTGCCCACCTTAGGAATACATCTCTTGAGTGGCTCACAATGAAAGCTGTGAAATAAAAATGATCTCAGATGACAAAAGTATGCAGGCTTTTAATCCATTTAGTGCAGTTGTTGTGCTCCAGAGATTTTGATCTTGGATGCAATTAGTGTTTTTATTATGACTTTTCTATTCTCTGCTTTCCATCCTAGTCAGGCAGGAGTGCACATACAAACCTACTTGTGTCATTAGCAAAACTACATTAATGTTTCTCTTCCTAGCAAGTAAATGAATTGCAGGTGAAGAGGAATTAGAAGAAATAGTGATGAGAACAGTTTTGTCACCACTGTTATGTTTACCTCTGTTAATGCATAAGAGAGAATATCAGAAAGCTTTGCTTATTGTATTCAGCTATATTTCAAATTTCCTCAACATTAAATGAATATTGAAGTCTTTTTCTTAGACATCATCACAGAAGGATATTGCTTGTTTTCTAGAGCACCCTAAACACCTTTTAATGCCTATTTGAGTGATATTGAAATTCTAATCCCCCAAATGACGACGTATCCAAGTCTGGTAATTCGACTCGAGGCTTAAAAGATCCAACACAGGAATTGCTTCAAGTTAAAGATTTATTTTTCTGGACCTCCAAAATTTCCTGGACAATTCCAACCCCGATCAAAAAGAGATTTCTGACACGGCTGGTTTTTTTTTAATCTTTTTAAAAAAGAAATGGCTTTTGGAAACACAGGTTCACAACTGTTGGTCAAACTGCTCCAGCTTTAAAACTTCACGTGGACAAACCTATCCTTCCTGATTTGTAAGTTAATCCAGCTCCTACGCAAAAAGCAAGGCTAGAATTTCGGAAATGCAAACCTCGATTCTCATCCGGTCTAAGGCAGACCAATGATGCAAATGTGAAAAAACGCCAGAGAAATTGAACAGTCTACACTACAGCTTCATACCAGTTTTAAGTCTACTTGACGCATCAGAGAAGTCTTGGGGTTAATCTGGAAATGAGATAGCTTCTTTAGGAGAATGGAACTCCAATTGTTTATACTGGTGCAAAATTCTATATGGAACTGAAGTGGAAGAGAGAGAAAACAAACAACGGTATTAAGGTATCTTAACTTTGGGTAGAAAATCAACAAGAATGCTTTTACAGCCCACTAAATTCAAACAGAGGTGAGGATGGAGAGTAAAGCAATAGTTTTGATGTACAAACAAAAGCGGCCCCCACCACGAACACTGAAATTCGGAAGAACTGTGTACAAAAAAATTAAAACCCTAGAACGCTGGCTATCCACCAGAACTTTAAAACATTATATCTAAATATTCTCAAGTTTACAGAAAAGGAAAAAAGGGGGAATTAGGAGGAACTTTTTATTAAAATGCAAGAGCTGTCATTGGAACGGGAGTAACATTTGTAGGTCTGTTCTTAAATTAGGCATCTCACTTGTAGCTAACAAAATACCAGACCCGACCCCAAAAAGGTTTGCCTGCACAGTATTAATCCCCTCCCACCCTGCTTTATATATATAGTCTTATATATATATTTATATATATTTATATTTATATATGCATTTATTTATATATAATTTTTTTTGCAACAAACTCTTATATCAGCACTAGATCTAGTACCAATACGCTAGTATGAATAGGTATAGAAAGGTCTGTACTTCTGCCTCTACTATAAAAAAAAAATGGCATCGAAGGGGAAAAATAAGACTATGACATTTTTTCCCTGTATTTCACTGAATTTGGCAGGGGGCATGGGAAGAGGAAGTGCGGTTTAAAGCCAACATTAGTCAAGATGCTAGTAGTAAAAATCAGTTACATTTCTAAGGATGGGATTGAATATACCAGAGACAACAGCTTTTTGCGCCCATGTTGTGCTTATAAAGCCAGAGATCCTGTGGGTTTCCCCCCCCCCCCTTACACTAGGTACCCTCTACTTATGCCCCTGGCTGGGAATTATGGGAGCTTAGTCCAACATGTACGGAGGGCACCAGTAATATAATGGTTCACCTATGGCAAGGCTGTTTTCTTTTCCCCCCACAATTGGTAGCAAGAGAGATGTGGACTTTTGTCTCGTGGTGTTTTTATTTATTTCTTTTTTTTTTTAAACACAAAAAATGTACTTCTCTGGTCCCTTCTGCTCCACATGACTAAATTGCACACGGTTCTTAAGATAGCCAAGTAAAAACCTTTCTAGAAAAAATGAAAAGGGGAAGGGAGATTCAATCAGATGTTGCTTTTTTGTAGGAAAAAAAAAATATTCACCTCCACACGGCTCACTTTTCTCTTTGGGAGCGTCAGACTTATTTTTTCATATTTTTCTTTTTTAAAAAAACAACAACAAAAAAACAACAACAACAACCTGTTCATTCGTTTCAGATTGAGGAGATTCAATAGAGCTGTTTTATATAAACTGTCCAGTAATTCTTTAAACCAGCAAAAGGTCCAGAGCAGAACATCTGTCTGAAACAAGATTCTATTTATTTAAAAAAACCCCAAACCCCGAAAACAAGAAGATGCACATCCTGTGTTCGGTTGCTCCATTTCTTCTGGCGGTGGCAAGTCCGTCTGCATTTGCTCGTAGTATAAGTTATTACTGGGTTAAAAAGAAAACAAAATGAAACCTCCATACCAAACACCAAACTCCTGCTGTTATCCTTTGGAATAGAGCCTCCTCAGGAATTACAGTGGGGTTTAGAGAAAACAAGGCCGTGAGGAAACTGGTCCAGCTTTCTGGGGTTCCCCCCCCCCAATGTTGCCAGGTCCCACTTCTGCTTTCTATGAACGGGTGAAGTACATCCTTGGTCACGAAGGGCCACTGTATGATCAACCAAAGTAAAATTCAGCTAAGGTAACTTAAAAAAAAAAAAAAGAGAGATGGTATGTAAGAAGGGAAGGGATTGAGACCAGAAGCAATTGAGCCATCAAAACTCTTGCACGAGTCCTTGTTCCATACTAGTGCTGATCAAAAAGAGAAAATAATAATAACCCCCAAACTAAAGAGACAAAATACACAGAGAAAACAATAATATTAAATCGACATTCTCCTCGGGGATGGTCTCAACCATCAGCCAAAAAAAAAAAAAAAATGTTTGCAAGAACTCGGTAGCCTAAATGTTCATTACCACGCTTTTCGAGCGTCCATTCTATCCAGCAGGAAGCAAAGTAGCCCCTGATGGGACTGGCGCAATATATATATATCTATATATATATCTATGACGCTTTTCCACTGCGTGGAGAGATTTCAGAGGGAAGGATGGCAGAATCAAAAGAAGAAGGAGAAGAAAAAACCCAAGAAGATGTAATAGACAAAAAAAAAATTTTTTTTTTTTTGAAGTCTTCCACTCGGGGCGGAGGTTCCTGCGTTATTTCCATGTGGCCGATTGAGGGATGGACCGTGGAGGAATCATATCCAAGAGATATTCGCGCTGGCGATCTACGGCCGAGGAGGTGGTTTTGTGCACGGTGAGACTAGGGTTAACAAAGTTTAACGTCCCTCCTGGAGAAAAGGAACACAAAGGGTGCGTTGAAATGAACTCTAAAGGGAGAGACCGCTTTCCCCATCTACTAGTGTCTAGGACAGCGTTTCTCAATTTTAGCAGCTTGAAGATGGGTGGACTTCAACTCCCAGAATTCCCCAGCCAGCCACGCTGGCTGGGGAATTCTGGGAGTTGAAGTCCACCCATCTTCAAGCTGCTAAAGTTGAGAAACGCTGATCTAGGCACTCTCTCCCCTTTCTGGCTTTCCTCGGATGTATCAAGATGGGCATCAGGGGTGAAATCCAGCAGGTTCTGGAGAACCGGTAGCGGAAATTTTGAGTAGTCCGGAGAACCGGTAGCGGAAATTTTGAGTAGTTCGGAGAACCGGCAAATACCACCTCCGGCTGGCCCCAGAGTGGGGTGGGAATGGAGATTTTGCAGTATCCTTCCCCCAGGAGTGGGGAGGGAATGGAGATTTTGCAGTATCCTTCACCTGCCACGCCCACCAAGCCTCACCACGCCCAAGCCACGCCCACAGAACCGGTAGTAAAAAAAATTGGATTTCACCACTGATGGGCATGTCTTAAAATTCCCACGAGGAACTGCATTCTCAATAATATTGAGAAAGAGCCAGATTTGGAAAAGGCATCCCGTCTGGGGACAAAGCCAGCATAGAATAAGGGTGAGAGATAAGTGTTCTTGGGGAAATCTTAAGAGTTTGCAAAATACAATTAATCAAACTATAGACAGACACACACAGATGAAGAAAAGCCCAAAGGATGAGCACCGAACACATTTTGCCATTAGATGCATGTAGTCTTTGACTTACGACCATTTTGTTTAACAACGGTTCGAAGTCACAACGGCCTCGGAAAAAGTGACTTATGACCCCAGTCTTCAAAGTTACAACTGTCGCATCACCCTGGCGGTCACATGATCGCAATTCGGACACTTGGCAACCGGCTCACAATTAGGACCGTTTGCAGCAACTTGCGGTCACTTAATTGCAATTGTAACCATCCCGGCTGGCTTCTGAGAATCGAAGTTAATTGGGGAAGCCTGATTCATTTAGTAAGCACGTGATTCACTTAACAACTGCATGGTTCGCTGAATGACCACCGTAAGAATAGTCATCAAATTAGGTCTAGTCACATGATGACTTGTTTAATGTCGGCCATCACTTAGCCAATGGGGATGGAAAGATCCCCCTTGTTGCAACTGTGCTGATATGCAAAGTATTAAACATACAGGTGGTCCTCGACTTACAACAGTTCATTTAGTGACCGTTCAAAGTTACAACGGCTCTGAAAAAAGTGGCTTATGACCGTTTTTTGCACTTAAGAACGTTGCAGCAGCCCCATGGTCACATGATTAAAATTCAGACGCTTGGCAACTGGTTCATATTTATGACGGCTGCAGTGTCCTGGGGTCATGTGATCCCCTTTTGTGACCTTCTGACAAGCAAAGTCAAAGAGGAAGCCAGATTCACTTAACAACCATGTTACTAACTTAACAAATGCAATGATTCGCTTAACAACTGTGGCAAGAAAAAGTCATAAAATGGGGCAAACTCACTTAACAAATGTTCCACTTAGCAACATAAATTTTGGGTTCAATTGTGGTCGTAACTCGAGGACTACCTGTATTGTGCAAGATTGCCCGTGACATGCGTTCCCTGGTTCCCTAGAAAACCTGCACGAAGCAACGCCAGAGGCGAGTGCCTGGATGGCTGAATTGGACATTCAGTTCTAAGGCCACTGTGATAAGCCCCATAGAAGTTTTACTTATAATTACATGGGCTGTGTGTTTACTTCTCTTCTGTCATGTTCTTATCATATGGTAAATAATAATAATGATAATAATTTAGCCACCATTTCATTCTGGTCCCAATTGTGATTGTAAGTCGAGGACTATCTGTAACCCTGAAACACAGCTGGAAGAAGAGGTAGAGGACATGGTGAGTAGCAGCTGGCTAGTCAGGTGACAGGCAGGACATTTTAACAGGAGGCTGCTGAGAAAATCACCTGATGCTTTCTTGCCAGGCCTCCGTGTCTCCATCTACAGCCCTGGTTGTAGGCCCTGTGCGCTCACCATTCTAGCGGCAAAATGGTCAAATGTTGGCCATATGCTTTTGATCCTCTCCCATTAATTAAGGATGGAAATGGGAGCGGGAGGCAGACTCTCCCCATTTTCAATTGCCTCCAAACAAGCTCAAAATACTGATTTCAGGCCATATTTTGGGGGTTGGGGGAGGCATTTCAAGCTTGTGGTGAAAACCATTTGTCTCCCTGAAGCTTAAGTCCCACCGTTAAAACGCTGAAAATATAGAACTTCCATTTACGTAGGACTTACACAGATCATACAGATTAACAGAGTTGGAAGGGACCTTGTAAGTCATCTAGTCCAACCCCCCGCTTCAAATACAGGTACCGGTAGTCCTTGACTTACAACCATTCGTTGAGTGACTGTTTGAAGTTACAATGGCACTGAAAAAAGTGACTTTTGATGATTTTTCACAGGACCGTTGCAGTATCCCCATGTTCAAATGATCAAAATTCAGACGCTTGGCAACTGGCATGTATTTATGACGGTTGCAGTGTCCTGGGGTCACGTCATCCACCCTTCACGGCCTTCTGAGAAGCAAAATCAATGGGGAAGCCAGATCAACTTAACAACCTTATTACTAACTTAACAACTGCAGTGATTCATTTAAGAACTGTGGCAAGAAAGGTCGTGAAAAGGGACAAAATTTCTTTTGGGCTCAATTGTGGTCATAGGCCGAGGACTACCTGTAATAAATTTAAATGATAATAATAATAATGAAATCTGATCAGTTTGTTCAATTGCCCTCTCCCCATCTCAAAATAAGAGAGGGGAATTCATCACATGACCCCAGAGTGGGTTTCATTGTCGTCAGAAGAACCTAGAAAGATATACCACTTCTGGGCTTTTTGGCTTTTAACAATAAGCAATATAAATTAAATAGACCAAGATTTTATCATTTGTACTGTGTTTCCCTGAAAATAAGCCCTCCTTCAAAAATAAACCCTTCCCTGAAAATAAGCCCTCCCCAAAAATATTTAAACGCATGCACAGCCGGTCCCCGCCATTTCCTCTGGTTAGGGTTAGGGAGACAGAGCTGGAAATCAGGTAAGACTTGCTCCACGCGCCCCAAAATAATAAGACCTCCCCAAAAATAAGGCCAAGTGCTTATTTCAGGGTTCAAAAAAATATAAGACAGGGTCTTATTTTCGAGGGAAAACGGTAGCTCTAAGAGAGTCACCAAAAGGACACTGATATTTCCCAATATCCCTTTTCAAGGAAGTCAGAATCGATATACAGGTAGTCCTCGACTTATAACAGTTCATTTAGTGATCGTTCAATGTTACATCATCACTGAAAAAAGTGTCTTATGCTCATTTTTTCACCCCTATGACAGTTGCAGCATCCCCATGGTCACGTGATCAAAATTCAGACGCTTGGCAACCGACTCGTATTTATGATGGTTGCAGTGTCCCGGGGTCATGTGATCAGCTTTTGCGACCTTCTGACCAGCAAAGTCAAGGGGGAAGCCAGATTCACTTTAACAACCATGGGTTACTAACTTAACAATTGCAATGATTTCCACTTAACCACTGTGGCACGAAAGGTCGTAAAGTGAGGCAAAACTCACTTCAACAAATGTCTCGCTTAGCAAGAGAAATTTTGGGCTCAATTGTGGTGGTAAGTTGAGGACTACCTTTAATATTTCACAACAGTGGAGGGAGGCCTTAGCATACTTATATTGCTTTGAAAGAGTGAATGCACCATAAAGAAAGGAAGAGAAATAAATAGAAACACCCTTTTCACCCAGAGATTGTTTTTTTTTCCTTTCAGAAAGAATGCTGGCCGGACAAGGGAGCGCGGCCAGCGGCGATAAAGACAAGAAGTCTCGAGAGCGAGTCATCTACCTGCATTGACGGGTGTCTTCTTCCAAGTGTAAGCACCTCCTTTGCCGATGGGTCTCTGAGCACGCTTACCTTGCCTGCCACCAAGTACGGCCACACCGGAGGCGTTCTGCAACTTGGGCGACTGGCTAAATGCATGCAAGACTCCACGAGGGGTGCTGGCACTTCGGGGCAGCTGGCTGGAGGCCTGAACAATGATCAAGACAAGGAAGAGAAAATAAACCATGAAATTCAAGTGTTGGAAAGGAGGCCAGAGTAGAATCACATTCTTGGAATCATATAGAGCAGTGTTTCCCAAGCTTGGGAACTTTTAAGGTATGTGGACTTCAACTCCCAGAGTTGAAGCTATGCGGGGTGGGGAATTCTGGGAGTTGAAGTCCACACATCTCAAAGTTCCTAAGCTTGGAAAACACTGGTCTGATCAGAATAGAGTTGGAAGGGACCTTGGAGGTCGTCTAGTCCAACCCCTTGGTCAAGCAGGAGACCCTATACCATTTTAGACAAATAGTTGTCCAATCTCTTCTTAAAAACTTCCAGTATTGAAGCAACCACAACTTCTGGAGGCAAATAGTTCCACTGGTTAATTGTTCTCACTGTTAAGAAGTTTCTCCTTAATTCCTGGTTGCTTCTCTCCTTGATTAGTTTCCATCCATTGCTTCTTATCCTGCCTCCAGGTGTTTTTGAGAATAGGTTGACCTCCTCTTCTTTGTGGCAGCCCCTTAGATATTGGAAGACTGCTATCATGTCACATGTAGTCCTTCTTTTCTCTAGACTAGCCAAACCCAATTCCTGCAACTGTTCTTGTCTCCAGGCCTTTAATCATCTTAGTTATGTGTTCTTTAGCTCCCATGCCCAAAGAGGAAAAAATGAATTAGTTGTGTTAGTGTTGTTTTCATGTGCCCAGTCCTGATTTTGAGCAGTCACCTTTGCTGGGTAGATTCTAGTTTATGCCGCAGGGGAACTGATGGGTTTCTAGCCTGTTCACATGCAACTGGGGAGGGAGTGAGGACTGAACTTGCTTTTAGAACAACATGGTGGGGAGTTGTACAACAAAAATCACATTAAATAAGTATAGAAATAAGCATTCGTGTTTTTGATCACCTCTTTCGTATTACATTCTAAATTATTTTTGTGCCAACTTTTGGAAAAGTGTTAAGAGGTTCAGTTGTGCATCTTTATTGTGGATGTGTTCATCCACACATCCATGAATATATAGAAATATGTAAATAAAATGTGTGTCCCAGAATCCACAGGGTCTCTCCCCCCCACTTCTTTCCCATACAGATAGTCTTTGACTTACAACTATTTGTTTAGCAACCGTTCAAAGGTACTGAAAAAAGTGACTTATGACCGGTCCTCACACTTACAACTGTCACAATATCCCTGGAGTCATATGATTAAAATTTGGGCAACTGGCAAATGTATTTACAACATTTGCATTGTCCCGGAGTCATTTGATCACCATTTGCAACCTTCCCAACTGGCTTCCGACAAGCAAAGTCAATGTGGAAGGCCAGGTTCACTTAATGACCACATGATTCACTTAACAACTGTGGCAAAAATGGTTGTAAAATCAGGCATGACTGACTTGAGAACTGCCTTGCTCAGTAAAGGAAATTCTGGTCCTAATTGTGGTTAAAACCTGTACAAACAAGGGCATAGCAAATAATCCACAACAGTGAGGGGCAGAATGTCCTTTAGGTGAACATATCTGAGAAGAATTCAGCAAAATTTGGACTGTATTGGATTACAAGAAGCCTACAGTGGTTTGGGAGAAGAGGGCAATTTAAAATAGTTCCAATTCTCTGGGATTATGTTCTATTGGTGGAGCCCTGGGTGACCTCACTGGAGAGCAATACAGGTAGTACCCGTAGTCCTTGACTTACGACCAACACTACAACCGGAACTTGCATCATTTAATAATGCGGTTAAGTGAATTGCAATTGATTTTACAACCTTCCCCCCACCTCCACGGCTGTTAAGTGAACCACTGTAGTTGTTAAGTGAATCCAGCTTCCTTCATTGACTTTGCTGGTCAGAAGAATCTTGGAAAGGTCACAAATGGTGATCATGTGACCTTGGGATCCGGCAATCGTTGTACATACATGCCAGTTACCAAGCACCCAAATTTTGATCATGTTGACTGCAGTGGTGCCTGCAATGGTGGCCAGCCCCTTTTTTTCACTCTCGCCATAACTTTTGAACGGCTGTAAGTCAAGGAATACCTGTACAGCTTCTTCAGGACTTTCTGGGAGAACTTTGGATATAGACCTAGAAGAAAAGCTGATGCTGACCAGAGGGACTTTTGGCCTGAATCTTCTAAGCCCGTGATGGCGAACCTATGGCACGTGGAGCCCTCTCTGCGGGCACACGAGCCGTCGCCCAGCTCAGCTCCACCGTGCATGCGCGTGCGCCTCCCGCCGGCCAGCTGATTTTTGGGTATCTGCAGCGCATGCGCGGAGCGGGGGGTGGGGGTCGCGCCCCTCCCGCAGCCCATTTTTGGTCCCAGGAGGCTGCAGGGATGCCTGCTAGGCCCAAAACGGGCGCCCCCCCCGCTCATGCGCGGGAGGGAGCAGGGGGGGGTCATGCGTGCATGTGGGGGGGGGCT
>QLTV01009056.1:489302-500050 GCA_003457575.1 Thermophis baileyi
CCACCTCTTGATCCACTATCATCACAAAAAGCTTATTTCCTCTATTCTAACAAGCATCCAACACACCATGTGACTGATTGGGACATGCTTTGCCACTCACGTGACCCTTTTAACCATTCCTTCCCACGTCGTGGAAAAGCTATGGTAACAAACCGGTTGGAACTGGTTTTGTGACACATCGCTTTCATTTTGTGGAATGGTGAGGCGGGGGGGGGATGATTAAGACAGGTACGGTAAGAAAATGGAAGGAAGGGGGAGAAACCACACACACACTTTCAAGGAGATGGACGTCTTTTAGGAGGCAACACTTTTCTCAGATCTGTAGTGAAACAAAGCTCACAAAACGGGGGGGGGGGGGGGGGGGGGAGAGAGAAATTGCCATCCCACCATAAATCAATCTGCAACCTGGCAGTCAGCAATGTCCAGAGAACATTCTGGGCCCAAGCATTTGTTCTGGGTCTCTAAAAGTGAAGTGAAGTGAAGCGAAGCTCATAATTTCTCTCTCTCCCCCCCCCCCATCAAAAATCAAAAACCTTCCCTCAAGCTTTCTTCATTTCATCAGTATTATTCGCAACAGTCTCTGTCTCCTTGGTACCTTTTAGTGTCGGGACTGTAGTTGATAACCTTTGGCCATAACTTCTGGAAGCCTCATTTTCTGTATTACACTCCAGTTAAGGAAATACAGGTAAAGGTCTCATTGAGTCCAGTTTGACTCTTAGGGACTACCTGGACAATTCTAGGTAGCTTCCTTGGCATCTTCCTTGGCCTCCCTGAGTCACTGGACAGTGGGCAGCATAGAATTTTAATAAATAAAATCTTAAGTAGCTCAGGTACCATCTTGGGCACATGAAAGCAGTTTGCCATTATCTTTTCTCAGGATATGTTCTGGTTCAATGTTTTTTTTTTAAATTAATTAGAGTTATATGGTTGCCCATCTCACCTAAAACAACTCTGGGTGTCTAATACAATAAAATATCAATGCAATGGCAAAATAGCTGGCTGGAGAATTCTGGGAGTTGAAGTCCACAAGTCTTAAAGTTGCCAAGTTTGAGAACCCCTGGCCTATACCTTACAATCTTTTGTTTAGTGACCATAAGTTACAATGGCACTGAAAAGAGTGGCTTATGACCATTTTTCACACTTACGGCCGTTTGTTACAGCATTCTCCATGGTCTCATGATATAAATTCAGATGCTTGGAAACTGGCTCGTATTTATGACGATTGCGGTGCCCTGGGGTCATGTGATCGCCTTTGGCAACCTTCTGACCAGCAAAACCAATGGGGAAGCCAGATTCACTTTACGACTGTGTTGTTAACAACTGCAGTGATTCACTTAACAGCTATGACAAGGTTGTAAAATGGGGCAAAACTCACTTAACCACTGTCTCACCTAGCCATGGAAATGTTGGGCTCAATTGTGGTCGTAAGTCAAAGACTCCCTGTACCAGGGGTGAAATCCAGCAGGTTCTGACAGGTTCTGGAGAACCGGTAGCGGAAATTTTGAGTAGTTCGGAGAACCAGCAAATACCACCTCTGGCTGGCCCCAGAGTAGGGAGGGAATGGGGATTTTGCAGTATCCTTCCCCTGCCACGCCCACCAAGCCACGCCCACAGAACCGGTAGGGAAAAAAATTGGATTTCACCACTGCCCTGTACCTACAAAGATCAGAATATTGCAAGCCGTGGTATTCCCTGCGACCCTCTACGGAAGCCAAAGTTGGACTCTGAAGAAGTAGAACAGTAAAGAGTACTGATGCTCTTGGGCTTTGGTGTTGGATAAGATTCTTGAGAATCCCCATGGACAGCCCCCCCCCCCCAATAAACAAATGGATTATCAGGGAGATCCAACCTGGAATTGTCACTTAGATGATTCTAGGCTCCAATTATCCTGTTGTGGACACATTACAGGCAGTCCTCGACTTACAACAGTTCACTTAGTGACCGTTAGAAGTTACAACAGCATTGAAAAAAGTGACCTATGACCGTTTTTCACACTTATGACCGTCGCAGCTTCCCGATGGTCATGTGATTTACATAGGGATGCTTAATGACTGACTCGCATTTATGACGGTTGCAGTGTCCTGGGGTCACGTGATTGCCTTTTGCAGCCTTCTGACAAGCAAAGTCAATGTGGGAAGCCAAGATTCACTTAACAATCTTGTTACTAATTTAAGAGCTGCGGTGATTCACTGAATAAAGTTGGTGAGAAAAGTCGTAAAATGGGGCAAAACTCACTTAAGAACAGTCTCGCTTAGCAACAGAAGAAATTTTGGGCTCAATTGTGGTTGTAAGTTGAGGACTCCCTGTACAGTTAGCCCTCACCTTACAACCATTGGTTAGTGATTGTTTGAAGTTGTAACTCCACTGAAAAAGTGACTTATGACCATTTTTCACACAACTGTTGCAGCATCCCTATGGTCAACGTGACCAAAATTCGGGCATTTGGCCACTGGCATGTATTTATGACAACTGCACTGTTCCCAGGTCACGTGATCTCCAGTTGTAACCTTCCCAGCCAACGTCTAACAAGCAAAGGCATTGAGGGAAGCTAGTTTCAGGTAATGACCACAGGAGTCACTTAATCACTGCAGTGATTCACTTAACAGTGGCAAAAAAAGGTTGTAAAATGAGGTGCCAGTCACTTTAAGTGCATTGCTTAGCGACCAAATGTTTGGGTTCGATTATGGCCATACATCGAGGACTACCAGTATGCGAAAACCTAGCTCTTCTGGACAAGAACCTACTGGAAAAGGTGAAGGAAAAAGGACAACCCTCAGCAAGGGTGATGGACCCCCCAGTGGTGATGGGGGCACCTTGGAGGACCAAGTTAGGGACAGATCGTCATGGATAAAATCTACCTATGTAATTGCTAAAAATGGACATGGGACTTCATGAACACATTGTCAAGGAAAAATATCGCTGTATTTTCCAGAGATACCTTATCAACCTTTTTGTCACAGATTTGCTCACTTTTTTTTTTAGTAAAAAACAAAACAAAACACCAATTGGGGGGGGGGGGAAGGAGGCAGAAACACCATGTATATTTGAATTGTACACACACACACAAAAGAATAGATATAACAACAAAGCAAGAATGTTTCAGCTCCTTGCATCTGTTATTACTTTTAAGAATAGTTATAATATCCTTCCAAGCTATTTGCTATGGCTGGTGTTAGAGCAGTGTTTCCCAACCTTGGCAACTTGAAGATGTCTGGACTTCAACTCCCAGAATTCCCCAGCCAGCATTCGCTGGCTGGGGAATTCTGGGAGTTGAAGTCCAGACATCTTCAAGTTGCCAAGGTTGGGAAACACTGTGTTAGAGCCTTTCAAACTAAAAACAAAAACAAATGAAGAGGCATCATAGATCTCTTGCCTTTGACCCAGGAGAAAATTAGGGTGCATATGATTCCCCACTCTCTGCATCCTCAGCCGATTCCTTAACAACCAGTCCGAGGACAATGTGATAATTCTAGGAAGTCCAGTTTGTGAAGCCGAACTTGTGCTCTTAGCATGCAGTTAAATCTGCGGTGAAATATACTTACCTTCCCTACCGGTTTGGAAGCCTGCGCTTTGCACCACTGTCATGCATGCTTTTTCACCCTCTGTGCATGCGCAGAAGGCTTTGCGCATAGGGTTAAAAAAGAAAAGAAAATGGCGATGGCCAGGCAGAGCCTCCGAACCACTGGTGGCCGCCGCTACCGGTACGCCCGAACCGGTAGCATTTCATCCCTGAGTTAAATGGACCCCCCACATATAGAGAGAAGCCGAATAAAATAAGGGAGAAGGCTACAAAATCCATGGCCTATTCCTCAAAAAAACCCGGGGATCATCTGACTTGTTTCTGCTGGAACACTAGAAGAATCATCAATGAATGCTTAGCTTGAGGGGTGGGGTCTGCATTGTCTGGGGCCAGGTCTCAGCAAGATGTCCACTCCGATTCAGGGAGCAGCTGAACTGATGCTCCTCCTCCTTGCTGTTATTTTAATTTGCCTGACTCAAATCGCCAGAACAAAGAGTCGCAATGAAGCCCTGCCTTGCCACTTCGGAATGATAGTGACTTTCGGGCATAAGAAGTGGTAAAAGTAGCCCCATATCCTGGCACATGCAAGCCGGTCAGTTAGGATATGTAGATATAGAGTGAATTAAAATCTTGCACCAAGCTGGATGTTGCAACCAATATCTCATGCTAACTTAGCAACCTAGCATGATAATCAGCTATATTGCATAATTTATGCTGGGTTTTTTTTTTCTGGGGAGGGGCCTCTGCAGAGCTGTTTATTTCCAATTACTAGAAAAAAAATTTATCTTCATCCTCAGAGATTGCCAACATTTTAGTACAGGCAGTCCTCAACGTGCAACAGTTCATTTAGTGACCGTTCAAAGTAACAACGGCACTGAAAAAAGTGACTTATGGCCGTTGTTCACACTTACGGCCATTGCAGCATCGCCATGGTTACGTGATCAAAATTCAGATGCTCGGCAAGTGGTTCATATTTATGACGGTTGCCGTGTCCTGGAGTCATGTGACCAGCTTTTGCGACCTTCTGACAAGCAAAGTCAATGGGGAATCCAGATTCACTTAACAACCATGTCACTAACTTAACAAATGCATTGATTCACTTAACAACGGTGGCAAGAAAAATGGTTAAAATGGGGCAAACTCACTTAAGCAAATGTTTTACTTAGCAACACAAATGTTGGCTCAGTTGTGATGATAACTCAAGAACTACAAGTAGCCCTTGCTTACCAACTGCCTTGTGCAGCCAGTTTGAAGCTATGTTGGTGCTAAAAAATAACTTTGCGACTAATCCTTACATTTATGACCATTGTGGAGTCCCATGTCTCAGTCACATGATCATCATATGCATACTTCACACCCAGCTTGCGACAAGCAAAGTTAATTACGGAAGGCAGAATTAAGAAGTTGTAGTTATATGATTTTCCACTTAGTGACCAGATCATTTTGGTTAATGACCAAAGCGGAAGCAAGGTCATAAATCTGTTGTGCTCCCATGACTTTCCACTTAGTGACTCTGGCAGGTAGAGAGACCGAGTTGCTGGTCCTAACTGTAGTTGCTAAGTAAGGTCTACGTGCATTAGCAACCCTTTCAAGCCAAACATGACTCCAAAAAAAAAAAAAAAAAAAAAAAAAAAAAAGAAGGATATTGCTGAATTAAAAAAAAAAAAAAAAAAAAGATGGATATTGCTGAGTTACACCTCATCTCTGGCCATGGAAGCTAAGGCTGTTGGGAACTGTAGTTTAGCTACTTTTAGAACTATGGCTTTTCCTTCCCTTGACTAGAATCTTAAGAGAAACAAGAGAAATAAGTGAGGCGGGGGGGGGGGGGAGAGAAGGCTCAAGTTGTTAAACCAGTAGTACAAACAGCATTTTGCCTCTGAGATTTCATCAAATGGTGCCCACACAGTTTCAAATATATCTTGGCAACTTTCTCAAAGAAAAGGTTATCAGGAAACTGAATTGTATGTTCGGCATCACCTTAAAAGTCTTAGCAGCAGCTCTTTCCGATAAGAGTGCAGGTCCATTTTGCAACGCTTCCTGCTTTCCACCCTGGCTACCCAGATGTCTCAGAAAAAGAAAAGAAGTAGGACTTGAAGGCAACAAATTCCCACAAACTGGTATTCAGAGCTACCTGGTCTCCAAATCTGGGGTGTTCCTCACATATACCAATAGTACACAAGCTCCTACATATTTACAATGTAAAACACCCCTGGAAAATGTGGGTCAATTGGAAAACTTGTGAAAACTTTCTATGCACCCACCAGAACATCTGAGGAAAAATCTGAACACCTCCCCTTCAAATAAACAAAAAGAGGAAGAAGATAACTTATTTGCAAACAGGAAGCAAAAAAGAAAAAAGAAAAAGAAAAAGCCACTCTGCCATCCTTCCCTTCCTCCAAAAATCAGAGGCATATCCAGCACAAGATAAAATTGTGCATAATGAAAAGTAGCTGGAGGGTGGGGTGGGATGATACAAACACACACACACACACACACACACACACACACACACACACTCTATATCTATATATCTATATATCTATATGTGCTTCATCAGCATAACCTGCCTACCCAGAAAAGCAGGTTGACCAACTATCCCCATTTTTAATTCCAATGTAATTATTTAAAATTCTGACTGTCAAACATGGACTGGCTACTGTGAGATATTTTAGGCGGCCGTTTTAGGGTAACAGGACCTAAAGTGGCATGAACTCATGTACAGTTCATAAAACCAAGACCCCAATCAGAGCTCACTGCCCCCCCCCCATCAGTACAAAATCTGCATCGACACTTTTATCCTGAGGTTAAATGTTGAAAGAAAATAGCTATACAGGTAGTCCTTGACACATATAGCCATTTATTTAGTGACCTTTCAAAGTTTATGGCATTGAAAAAAAGTGACTTATGTCCTGGTCCTCGCACTTACGACCGTTGCAGCATCCCCACAGTCATGTGATCAAAATTCAGTATGTATTTACGACGGTTGCAATGTCCCAGGTTCATTATCATTGCCGCTTGCACCCTTCCCAGCTGGCTTCTGACAAAGAGGGAAGCCAGATTCATTTAATGAATGTGTGATTCACTTAACAACTAGAGTTATAGAGCTTAATGACTGTGGCAAAAAGGTGGTAAAATTGGGTGCGACTCACTTAACAACCACTTTGCTTAGCAATGGAAATGTCAAACGCCCGGGAAATCAGGAGATTAGGGCAGTTCAAATGAGTATATAAAGATTTGTTGCAAGCTTAAGCTCTCTACAAGAATCTGGCCAACTGACCATTAAGAGAAATGCGGGAAAGTCATTCAAGGTGGGCTGAACTTAGATCTCTTGCGGGTGCGAAGGGACTCGTAACTTATGACGCGTTTGGCCCTTCCCTTGGACTCAGCCTGGTCATTTCCTACAGGAAATTATGAACCCAACTGTGGTCATAAGTCGAGGATTATCTATATCCTTGATCATTATTTTATAATTGGGCAGTATGGCCCCTGAAAAGCTCCCGCTCTTTGGGCAACATTATATGTAAATAGATTACTAGGCAGAGGCCTACAGGGCTCAGCACTGCTCAAGGGAATGCACGTTTTGTGTCTTGGAAATTTCCAACCGAATCCCCAGCATCGCCTTCCCCACTTTAAATGTGCTGGGACTGCAATTCGTTCAGTTCCCAGCCAGGATGGCTCCTTGCTCATTAGATTGCCGCGAAACACAGCCACAAGGTAAGTCCATCAAAAGTGTGATAGAAAAGCTGGAGGTTGCAACATGCAACACCCCTGGTAGAAACTGAAGTGTCAGCAGGTGTTGGCGTGAAGGGGACAGGTAAAATTTAAAGCCCAGTGGGCACACTATCAAATGCCTTACCACACGGGGGGGCACCGTGGGCCTTTGTGACATGGTGAAGCCTAAGAGAAACCATAGAGGACAGTGGCCTACATCAAGTTATTAACACTCTTCGTAGTCTTTCAGAGTTAGTATGAATTGTTGTTGTTTTTTTACACCTACCAATATACAAAATATCTTTGGCTTTCTTTTACTTTGCTTGACGAAAAATCGCCCACCAACAACTGTCCAAACAATACAGGCGTCCCCCAATACTCAATATTACTTTAGAAATAGATGTTTTTGTTTCTGAATGGCCAAAAGTGCCCTCTCTATATATACATGTCCAATTGAAACACTTCTCACCCCTCCTCAAAATACAGGTAGTCCTCGACTTACAACAGTTCATTTAATGACCGTTCAAAATTACAACGACATTGAAAAGAGTGACTTATGACCGTTTTTCATACTTATGACCATTGCAACATCCCCTCGGTCACGTGATCAAACTTCATATGCTTGGCGACTGACTCATATTTATGACGGTTGCAGTGTCCCAGGGTCATGTGATTACCATTTGCAACTTTTTAACAAGCAAATTCAACCCAGTTTCACTCAACAACCATGTTAATAATATAACAACTGCAGTGATTCACTTAACCACTGTGGCAAGAAAGGTCGTAAAATGAGGCAAAACTCACTTACCAAATGTCTCATTTAGCCACAGAAATTTTGGGCTCAATTGTGGTTGTAAGTTGAGGACTACCTGTATTATTTATTTTCTTCTCAGGGCATTGAGTGGAATTTCTCACTGCGTTTGTCAGTGTCTATTTATTTATTCATTCATTCATTCATTAATCTTCATTTAAATTCCACTGTTTTTCCAAGGAGTTCAAGACACCATTCCCTAGTCAGTCCACCATTCGTAGTCAGTTTGTCTTCAAGATTTCTGCCAGAGAGTTTAGGGTCCAAATCACTTAGGTGAGTTGGAATCAAGTGTTACTTGGCTCTCTAGGTAACTCCATCTTACAAACCTTTTTGTTATTTTACACCAAATTGTAAATCTCCAATTCACAGTGATGCTACATAGAGAGCCACTTTGGCCTAGTGGTTAAAGCAACAGTCTGGAAAGTAGGAAACTGTGAATTCTAGTCCTGGCTTAGGCATGAAGGCTGTGACTCTCTCAGCCCAATTCGCCTCACAGGGTTGTTGATGTGGGGAAAACATGAGGAAGAAAGAGTAGTTGCCACCTTGAGGTATTTATAAAAATAATAAAGACAGGATTGATTGATGAAATAAACGGTATTATGTATCCCTCTCAGCTTTGAGCAATATACAGGTAGTCCTTGACGTACGACCACAATTGAGCTCAAATTTTCTGCTAGTCAGTTGTTAAGTGAGCTTTGCTGCATTTTACGACTTTTCTTGCCACAATTAAGTGAATCATTGCAGTTGTTTAATTAGTAACAAGGTCGTTAAGTGAATCTGGCTTCCCCATTGACTTTGCTTATCAGAAGGTGGCAAAGGTGACTCCAGGACACTGCAACCGTCATAACTATGAACTAGTAGCCAAGCGTCTGAATTTGTGAAAAAACACTGAAAAAAGTTATGTCTGGTCCTTGCACTTATGACTGTAGCAGCAACGCCACGGTTATGTGGTCAAAATTTGGGCGCTTGGTAACTGGCATATATTTATGACGGTTGCTGTGGGCTGGGGTACCATGATTGCAATTTGAGCCCTTCCCAGCTGGCTTCTTACAAGCAAAGGCAATGGAGGGAAAGCCAGATTTGCTTAATGACCGTGTGATTCACTTAATGGCAGTGTTTCACTTAACAACCATGGCAAAAAAAAGGTTTTAAAATTGGGTGCGATTCGGTTAACAACCCTCTTGCTTAGTAACGGAATGCTGGTCCCAACTGTGATTGTAAGTTGAGGACTACCTGTAACTCCCAAAATCAGCAGGCTTACCGTGCAATGGTATCCAGGTAATGCACAAATTAATTTTGGGGGATGGGGCAAGGAAGAGATTTGCAACTGCAACTATTCAGGGTAATTAATACAAATATTTCCTCATTGGTTGAATTATTTACTATTTACTACTTGAATTTGAATTATTTACTAATGCTATTACTATTTTTTTCCCTATTTTATCAGAGAATCTTAGGTAGAAACAATCTCATTGGGTAGGGCCTTGCAGGCCAATTTATAATTAGATATTTGGGAGACCAAGGCCAGCACTTTGATCAGAACAATATTAGTCAGAAACTCCTAGGAAACATTCTGGGTACAACAGAGGTGGGGAACTATGGACCCTTTATGACTTGTGGACTTCAACTCCTGACTGGCTCAGGAATTCTGGGAGTTGTAGTCCACAAGCCATAAAGGGCCCATAGTTTCCCACTCCTTGAGTACAAGAACAATATCCAATCCTGTTTGTCCCTCAGCTTCTGAAATGCCAAAGCAAACCCGATCTGAAGTTCCACTATGTGGTAATTGGGATCAACAAGTAGCTATCAGAAGCCCTCCTGTCCTCTGCTTCAACCGACCCGACCCTCCCTCCCTCCCGAACGCTCCTTCGGTTCCCCTTCCAACTCGGCCTGGCATGCCACTTCAATCTTTCGTTTCTCCAGATACACCCCAGTCCTCATTCATTTCTCCCCAAAGTTTCCTGTGTGTGCGAGACAGGAGTCCGTGTGCTTGGTTAACTGCATAAGCAAAAGCAGTTGAATCAGCAGCAGTTATAGAAGAAATGCTGTTGGGAAAAACAACCCTAAAGAATCGGGATTGTTAAACCCAAATATTAAACCAATCTAGCTAAAAAAATGATGTGGCAGGGAGTTCCATCGATACCATGGTGAACCAGATGCTTCCTTCAATTTCCTGTCTTTTGGTTTCTACTATATGTCAGAACATTTTCTGTGCCCCCCCCCTCAAAATATACCTGGACAAGTGAATGAGAGGCACGGCCACTTGCTTCCTAAAACTCATTTATGATTGCTTACCTTTTTGAGGTGCTCATATCCACCGGCTCATCTCCCGTCTGAACTTCCACTCTGATGGTTGCTTTCATCTCCCCTCCTTTTAATAATCCTTGGACTTTACTAGATCCAGAGTCAGTCTTTAGCTTAAGGTCCCCCCCTTCGGTGTTGCCCTCAGGGCCCCCCAAAAGCCCTTTGTCCATTTTCATTTTTTTACAGTCCACGTCGTTTTGGGTGATTTCCCGTTCAAGTGCTCGCTTCTGACTTCGTGTCCTGCAAGCTTCCTCCGTCATTATGGTGCTCTGGAAAAGTAGCACAAAGAAGTGGACGGGGGGGGGGAGGGAGAGAGAGAGAAGGAGAGAGAGAGAGAGAGAGAGAGAGAGAGAGAGAGAGAGAGAGAGAGAGAGAGAGAGAGAGAGAGGGAGAGAGAGAGAG
>QLTV01009056.1:522775-540132 GCA_003457575.1 Thermophis baileyi
CCGTATTAACAGCATTATGGGCCCCTGGGTAAAGCAGTGTCCTGGGGCCCCTATGACAACTACTCACAGGAATAAAAATGTAAATGGTCGATAAAATGAAACATATATTTGCATGTTAGTATTAATAAAAAAATGCAGTAAAATGTAATAAATATGTTGCTGTATTTATATGATACAAGGTGCATTGAAGGGTTAACATACACAGATTAGTATGGGGTCCCTATGCTCGTGGGGCCCACGGGCAAGTGCCCATCAGGCCCATGCGTTAAGAACGCCCGGGGGGGAGGGCGGGGGGGGGGGGGGGGGGGGGGAGGGGATGATTTTGTGGGAGGGACTGGCGCATGCGTGTGAGCACCCACAACGAGGCTCGCGTGAGTGGGGCCGCAAGCGTCTGCGGCGACACTTGCATGACTGGGGGCATGTGCGGACACACGTGCACTAGCCGGCCACTCATGTGGCCCGGTAGCGATTAGGCCACGGCATGGCAGTGGGCCGTGGCCCACAGGTTGGGGACCCCTGCTCTATAATCAATCTTTGTAGCTAATTTTAGGAACTCCATACTGTCTAAAATGCTTTAGAGCTGGAAGGATGGTCTACTCCCAATGAAAGCCATCTAAACAAGGCTACCACTATACAGGTAGTCCCAACCATTCATTTAGTGACCGTTTGAAGTTACAACGGCACTGAAAATAGTGACTTATGACTGTTTTTCACACTTACGACCATTGTAGCATCCACATGGTCATATAATCAAAATTCAACCGCTTGGCAACTGGCTCATATTCATGATGGTTGCAGTGTCCCGGGGGGGGGGGGTCATGTGATCACCTTTTGCGACCTTCTGATAAGCAAAGTCAATGGGGAAGCTGGATTCGCTTAAGAACCGTGTTACTAACTTAACAACTAAAGTGATTCACTTAACAACTGTAGTGTTTCACTTAAGAAGTGTGGCATGAAAGATTGTAAAACGGGACAAAATTCAACGAACAACTGTCTCAAGACTTAGCAACAGAAATTTGGAGCTCCATTGTGGTCATAAGTCATGGACTACCTGCACTCTATGGCAGCTTAAAGACTTCCTCTGGTTCTTGGCTATTCCTGTCTTTCAACTGCATCCTCCCCCCCCCCGAGCAATTACCGTGTTATGCTTTCCAGAGAGGAAGAAGAGGACCATTGGCCATAACAATTTACTAAAATTTGAATTTCTTCCAGCTCGGCAAATGATACAGTGCATCCTTCTGTTTAGTTCTGCTCCAATCTAATTAAACCACCTAATTTTACTCCAGCTATTATGATCCACCCCCAAAGAGAGGGTCAAGACTGGTGACTGACATCCTGCTCTGCAGATCATCTCTCTACGAGCCAAGATTAGCAGGGAAGTCCACAGACCAAAGCAGGAACACCCGAGCAATTAGAACAATGCCGCACTCCTGAAGGGACACGCCACTGCCACATCCACCAGTTGATTTAGGCTAGATTGCATTGGTCTCCTAGCCACACCAACAAAACACCGGCAATTTTGATTGTGAGTGCATTAATCCAGCAATCTTAGCCAAGCAGCCCAGACTCAGTCAACGGTTGTCAACCTACTCAACGCTGAAGTCAAGAAGTTTACGAAGCTCTATGTCTTTGAAATGTTATCTATGAGTTTCATCTTGGCCTTCTGTTCCCGAGTTGAAATTAGAATCATTCCGTTTTATTTTTTGCAACAACAATCCTTTTGGGTACGGTTAGACAGTAGAAAGGTGCAATTTGGGACTGACCTACTCAACCGCAACAAAAAGGCATTCCAGATCAACCTGCCCCATATCTCTCATCTTAGCCATGGCATTTGAGGGGTTATGCGTGTGTGGTCCAAGCACTTCTAAAATTCTGCAATCTTTCCGCGGGCGCACCTCCTGTTCTCCTCTTCCGTCGTTTCACATGGAAAGAAGTTTATTCCTGCTGCACTGAATCTCGAAAATGGGTTTGTGAAATCAGTTCAGTTTCCAAACACCTTTGAACTTAAAGCCTTAGCAAATTTCCCTGCCCTTGGAGAAACTGGAGACCATGAGCTCATAAACAAAGTTTGAAAAGATTTACAAACCGGTTTAAGGGTATCTATGCACCAGGTTTCAAGCAGCAAAGAAAGAAAGCTTACTACTGGTAGCTAATCATATCATTAGCAAATTGGTTTATATTCTTATAAATTTCCATGATTAAATCCCACCTGGAAACATTTTCACTGCCAGACCTCAGCCATGATGAAAGAAGAGCATGGTGAGTTATAAAATGCTGCATTAAATTAGAGTTGCCATATCACTTCTAAGTAACCTGTTCCATGCCTCCAGGATGCAATGCTAAACAAAATTAAATAGTACCCAGAAAATGTGAAGATTTGGGGATACTCTGAAGCACATGCATATGTCCAGGTTGGGAAAGACCAAGGTATTACATTGCCCTTAACTCCACAGTCCCAACCAGTATCCTTAAACCATGTTTGCATAAAAAAAACAAAACACTTTGGAATTAAGGCAGCATCCAACAAGGGATGTTTCAACCCCAGTTGTGCTAGTATATCAATGTGTGGGATGATAAATCACATAATTAATTGAATAACTCCAACGTCAGTTATTTTATTTATTAAATGTATTTATTAATTACATTTATATGCTGCCCACCTCACTGTTAGGTGACTGTGGGCAGCCAGCTTACATCATAAAAGCAGAACTACAAACGTTAAATATTAAAAGTGAACAGAAAGTAGGTATTTTAAGAACCAGTATACAGATGGGATGGAGGTGGGGTCAATGATGGTTTAGCAATGAGAGAATCTGGGCCTCCCCTAGTAGAGTGCTAATTTCTAGCATAGGTCAAATCACTATCAACAACTTAAGTTTTAGCACGGTTTCACTTAGCAACGCATTTCATCACGCAGGAAAAGGGGATTATACAGAAGCAAGGGGTATGGGACCTGGGAAATCAAATGCAGTACTGGGGATTCTTTGAAATGCAGGAAGTATCCTCCCTATGAATTTTGAATACTGCAAGGTGAGCTGTTAATATAGCATAAGGGTAGCCTGAGTAACAGACAGGGCCATTTTAAGGCCAGCATTTTGCTGCCTACTTACAGAGGGGCAAATATTTGTTGTGAGGACACAAAGCAAATTGTGATAAAAATACCTTTTCATTTTAATTTACTCCCGACAACTGGCAATGAAAATTAGATTATCTTTGAAGATGGGAGATCCCAGTTTAACTGCCATTAATGCAACAGCTGCATATGCTCCAACAGGCACCACACACACACACACACACACACACAGTATATATAGAAGGTGTACCTACCTGCTCCGGATGTTCATGAGTTCTGAAGGAAGTATAATTCTTTTGGCAGGGTGATCGAAAGTCAAGGAACCTACCAAGAAGACAAAGAGGGTGTTGGAAGTTACATAAATTTTGGATATCCTGGTCCCCTCACACTAGTAAGTGGCTAGAGTGATGGTGCAAAAGCAGAAATAAAGTACAAGCTACCTGATTTGAAACTACCGTGTTTCCCGGAAAATAAGCCCTCCTCTGAAAATAAACCCTTCCCTGAAAATAAGCCCTCCCCCGAAAATATTTAAACACATGCGCAGCCGGTCCCCGCCATTTCCTCTGGTTAGGGTTAGGGGGACAGAGCTGGAAATCAGGTAAGACGGCAAGAGAAGCCCCGTCTTGCTCCACGCCTCAAAATAATAAGACCTCCCCAAAAATAAGGCCAAGCACTTATTTCGGGGTTCAAAAAAATATAAGACAGGGTCTTATTTTCGGGGAAACACGGTAGCTCACTGCAGACTGGAATATCATTTTTACTGCATAAGTTTCAACCTCTTGAGATCAACAATAGATTTTTTAATGTCCCCCACAGTCCCCCATGGATTGCCTACTTAAAATCCAATGGCTGAAAAAAAGCTATCTCCTCTTGATTCATAGCCGAGATCCCAAAGTACAGAGTTTTAATTCTTTAAAGGAACTGAGGTTCCTCTTCCCTAAACAGAAGCCCTACGTGACCTCATTTCAAATTGCAGGAAGTTTTCTATTGCGATTTATGATGTTTAGTTAGTTAGTCAAGCATTTACAAGTAGGCATCGACTTACAACCGGTATTAAGACCAGGATTTTACATTGCTAAGCAAGGCAGTTTTTAAGCAAGTCAAGCCTGATTTTATGACCTTTTTTTTGCCATGGTTGTTAAACGAATCACTGTTAAGTGAATCATGCGGTTGTTAAGCAAATCTGGCTTTCCCTGTTGACTTTGTCGGGGGAGGGGGAAGCTGGCTGGGTAGGTCACAAATGATGATTGCATGATCCCAGGCTGCTGCAGCCATTTTAAGTACGTCAATTGCCATGTGACCAAATTTTAATCACGTGACTGTGGGGGATGCTGCAACAGTCGTAAGTATGAGGACCAGTTGCAATACACTTTTTTCAGTACTGTTGTCATTTCAAATGGGTGCTAAACCAACAGTTGTTAACTCAAGGACTAACTGTACTGCATTTCATCTGCCAGCAGTCCTTTATGGCTGTCTGACATGTTGTAACTGGAGGAACTGGAGTTGAACCTACTATGTTCTAAATCAGGGGTGTCAAACTCAATGCCCGTGGGCCGTATCCGGCCCGTGGGGTGCTTAGATCTGGCCCGTGGGGCCGCCCTGGAAACAGCAAAGAACCAGCCGGTGGTGCCTCTGCCAGCAAAAACGGAGTTCGGGAGAGCCGCGGGCAGAGGATTGCAGGACGTAGTCACAGCCGAAAACGGAGCTCGGGAATCCATTTTCACTGGCAGAGCGCTCGGGCCACCACAGGCGCACCCAACACGAGTGATGTCGAGCTGGTCACACCCACCCTGGCCCCCCGAGGTCAAACACAACCTTGATACGGCCCTCAATGAAATAGAGTTTGACACCCCTGTTCTAAATGTATCATTTTGTCCCAGAACTATGATTAGAAGAGAATTGGCTGTGAATTTTTGTCCAAATGAATCTTGCTCAGAGTTATCTTCTTTGTTTGACTGTGCCTCACTAGATTCTGGGAATACAGAATCAAGCGAGGTCCGACCATACAGGTAGTCCTCAACTTACAACAGTTCATTTAGTGATCGTTCAAAGTTACAATGGCACTGAAAAAGGGACTTATGACTGTTTTTCACACTTATGACTGTCGCAGCATCCCCATGGTCACGTGATCAAAATTCAGACACTTGGCAATTGACTCATATTTATGATGGTTGCAGCAGGGTCCCGGGGTCATGTGATCCCCTTTGATAACCTTCTGACAAGCAAAGTCAATGGGGAAGCCAGAGTCGCTTAACAACTGTGTTACTAGGTTAACCGCAGTGATTCACTTAACAACGGTGTCAAGAAAAATCATAAAATGGGGCAAAACTCACTTCACAAATGTCTCACTTAGCAACAGAAATTTTGGGCTCAACTGTGGTCATAAGTTGAGGACTACCTGTAGTCTCTTTTGAAACGTGTCAAGGAAAGATAAGGAGGTTTTTTTGCAGTTCTATTGGGAATGGGTTTTTTTTGGTTGAACACAGGCTTAGTACCATGCCCAAAGGAAATCCAAAACATGCAGCTCCTGAAAAGCAGGTAAGAGGCTGAGCTAGGAAGCCCAGGGTTTGAAACTACATCCTGACCTCACCCTAAGTAGCCAAAAGCTAGCAGTTCTTTCAGTCATAGACACTCTGGGTTGACAACCTGGGAATTATGCATGGCCCACCTGGTGAAGTTACTCAGAAGGTCTTCTTGGTAATCAAAACATTCCTACACATTTAAAATGTACTTGTCCCAGCACTGGTTTTCCTATCACAGAAAAATTCCATTTTTCCTGAGTACAAAAATACATCACCTAACCTAATTTGCATTATATAATCCCTTTCAATATGTATCACAGAGAATTCTTAAGGTTGATGTCACACAGGGTACTGTCTCCCTGCTATGTTATGGTTCAATGGCAGAACAGAGGCTCTGCAGGCTCAAAACCCCAAATTCAATCCCTAGTATCATGGGGGGGGGGTGGGGGGGGAGAGAATGGAAAAGGCCCCCAAACTCTAAAAATGCCTTCTTTAACTTTGGTATAATCCATATACGCAAATATCAATTGTCAGAATTTTCAAACACTAACTACTATTCTGGCTGGAAAGGGAAGGCGCCATTTTGGGGTCATCTTGGTGTGCTCCCTTCCAGTTTAGGATTCTGGGAATTGTGGTCCCAAGACCTCTGGAGGGCATTCAATTGTAGAATGCTAGAGTAGACCTTATGACTTAATCAATCAGTTGTTTAAATCACAACTTTCATATGAAAATGTCTACACCCTTTTTCCTTGCTTTTTTAAATGTAATATACACATTCCTCTTCTGTTTTCCTTTGTCTATTTAATTCAGCTGAACCCAAAATGCTCAAAAAAAAACCCCAACACTCCTGGGCTTTAACTTTGATTATAATTTGTTTGCCTTGGATGAGAAAAAAAAGAGTCATCAAACCAATTCAAAAATTAGAGTCAAACTTTCTATGAAATCCCCCTCCCTTCATATAGGGGGTTGAGGACAGCTGCCTTAATTACTCTCCCCAACACATACTAAAAATAAAAGACCCTGGAAAGAGATATCCATGCCACATAAGCTTTTATTTAAAATGATGGGGACTTCCTAATTAAATCATGCTCCTTGCCCATTTTTAAAGATGCATCACAGAAGTTAGCATGGGCTGCTGAATTCAATAGCCTGTGAAATTTCCTTCTTGTTTTCAACAGGAACCTGAATACCTGCTTTTCGAGGTTCCCCTGGAACAAAATGCATGCTGTGATCTGGGAAGCCTGGGGTGGGGCAGGGTTTTCACTCGCTTTGCCAAACCTTTTTCTGCTGCCCCACCAGCCTCATGCAGCACACGACAGATTTCAGTAGAAGCCTAATACATTGAAATGGAGGAAGCGGCCCCGTAGAAGTTGGCCAAAAAAAAATTAAAAAAAATCTAAGCAATTGTTTACTTTTTATTAATACCCAACATCTCATTTCCCCTCTTAAATCCAAAATCAGTGTCTCTTAAGACACGGCTTTACAGTTTTACTTACACATACACACACACAGAGAGAGAGAGAGACAGACAGAAAGCGGAAAAGATTTTGAAACAAAAGTTGAACCACCAAGCTCTTTCCTCCCACCCAAGAGCAAAGAGAAAACAATGTGGAGAAAACAATGCCCCGACAGAATATGAAGCTACGAGTGAGTCGGGAATCCTAATTCTGTTTCTTCAGAAAAAAACCCCGAGGAATTCAGGATGACAAAGAGGCTCAACATTTCGCTTCCCCAGCTCTCTGCCTTCGTCTGACCCACACGCTGCTGCTTACGAAGAGGAAATTACCAGCTGAGTGGAGGCTCAGGGCCCTGCCCCACTTCGTAGCTTCCCCTCCTCCTCCTCCTCCTCCTCTTCCCGGCAGGGAAGCCTGGCGAACTCCGAGTCAACTTCTCAGGCAAAGAGCTGCTTGCCGCCGCGGACGACCTCCTCCAAAAGCTTAAGCGGCCAAGAAGAGGGCTCAAGTGCTCAGTGATTTCAGAACAGAGCCCCTTCCCCACTTGGGGGGGGCGCGAAGTGATGGTGGAAGGAAAAAAAAGGATACCCCAGCGTGGAACAACGAGGTTATCTATGCGTTCAAGTGTCACATCAGAGACTGGAAGCTGTTTCCAGTGGGCGTTCCGAAAAAAGTCAGGGAGAGACTCCGGGAAGAAGCTTCCTCCTCTAAGGGAGCCAATAAACGAGGCCGGCTCTTGCCCCTCTAAGCTGGCTTACGCTTCCGGAGCAGTTGCAGGAATGACCTTAGGACTCCAGAGAGAGAGAGAAAGAGAGAGAGGGGGAAAGAGCGAGAGAGAGGGAGGGAGGGAGAGAGAGAGAGAGAGAGAGAGAGAGAGAGAGAGAGAGAAGTAATTGTGCTAAAGAGGCTGGATTTACAAAGAAGACAAGGCCTTGAAGAGTTGCACAGCAAGGCAGAAAGAAAAGGTGAACTGGAAGATTTAGCAGGCAGCATTGAACGACGAAGCGTCACTGTTAAAATGATAACTGACCAGGCTACAGAACTCTACTGAAATGATCATTTGGAACAAGATTACAACTTTCTCGTTGAAGGAAGAAAAAGAGTTACAATGTGTTAAGAGACAAAGTTACGCACACTGGAAAACAAGATCAGGCCCTCTAACATTTTGGGACTGCGCTTGCATTTTTTCCCGTCTTTTGTCAGTTTTAAAACTTGGGGATGCATTCTTTTAAAAAGTTGTCCAGGACCATTGCCTCGAAATGTAGAGGTTCTGCAGATAGGCAAAGTTGGGTTTTTCAGGCATGTGTCTATGCATTTCGGAGGCTTTTTAAAGATGTTAAGTAAATTTGTGGTATTTGGGGGAAAAAAAGGGAAGTAAACATACATCCGGCAAGTTGCTGAATTTTGGGAGCATCATCCGCAGAAATGTCGAAACAAGAGATCTGGAAGATGTGAGATCTGAATGCTGAATGAAAGGTAACTTGGGGCTCATCCTCTGGAACTCATCCAATGTGTTTTGACAAAGCCACCAAGATGTGTCTTCAGTAACAAACAATGTCAGTGAACAAGTTTGGGACCTCCTTCTTCAGTGTTTCTTGATCTTAAAACTCTGTTTAAAGTGTGTGGACTCCAACTCCCAGAATTCCCCGGCAAGTATGCCGGCTGGGGGGGGGGGATTTTGAGAGTTGAATTCCACACATCGTAAAGATGGGAAACACAATGGTGGGAAACGCAACCAATGAAGGGATCTTCCAGTGCCCTTAGAAGTCCCCTTGCCTAACACAAGTTGGTCTGTTTCATCCAGTATACCATTTCCAACAATAGCTAGACGAAAGGCCACACTAAACCATGACAAATCCCAAGGCTTCCTCCCACCATGCCCGCAGTTTGTTCCGGGGGCAGCTGATATTCTTAAAGAGACTGCTTCTGAACATGGAGGCCTCACGTGGATGCCTCCTTGCGCAAGAACTGATAAAAGACCACTCCTGCTCTATCAGACTGAAACCCACATCCCACATCCCCCACAGTAAACAACCAAGATGACTCAGAAAGCCTTACAAACAGGTTGTGACAGAGACAGCCCTCTCTGTGATTTGAGAGAGACAGGCTACTGTAAAACAATGACTGTTTCCGAACTACGCTAACACATCAACCCACTAAAACTCAGTTAAGCATATAATAGTACACTGTAATACAGGTGGTACTCGACTTACAGCAGTTCGTGTTCGAAGTTACAACGGCACCGGAAAAAAAGTGACTTATGACCGTTTTTCACACTTACAACCATTGCAGGACCCCCATGGTCATGTGATCAAAATTCAGACGCTTCGCAACTGACTCATATTTATGACAGTCCTGGAGTCATGTGATCACCTTTTGTAGCCTTCTGACAAGCAAAGTCAAGGGGGAAGCTAGATTCGCTTAACAAGCCTGCTACTAACTTAACAACTGAAGGGATTCACTTAAAAACCGTGGCAAGGAAGGTCGTAAGATGGGGCAAAACTCACTTAACAAATGTCTCACTTAGCAACATAAATTTTGGGCTTGCAGTGACCAGTTGATGTCTTTGGGGAGCCAAGAAGCAAGACATGAGAGCAATATCCACCTTGGAGATCCTGGAACTAAATGCCATTCTGATTATGCAACCAAATATGGAACATCTGCTGTCTTTTAAGTTTTCAGAAAACTGCTGTTCACACATAGCTGTTTTTATACCTATCAGATAGTTCCTAATGGCAGAACGAGGGAGGAAGGTTTAGCAGGGAAAACAAAATTTGGAAATTACTCATAACTTTGAGGGAATATTATGATGTAAACAGCCGCAATGAACACAGATCATTTTTATTCCCTGTTTGTTTTGAAAGACTCAATCCGGATTTAATGATAGGTTGCAATTTCTTTGTGAAACACACCAGTAGAAGAAAGTTGGAGGTGTTTTCAAGGACTTTGTGATTAAGTTAAAGACCCGTTTTTCATTTGAGTTCAGCTAGTAGTTTTACCATGAACTTCCATATTAAAAGTTTCTTGCCTACTCTGTCTGCAACCCTTTCCAGTACTTTGTTGCAGGGGTGCAGCTTGGGCCCAAGCCCACCCTTTCCATGTTTTTTAAAAGATTATTTTAATTATACAGGCCCAGCATAGCTGGGAGGAGGAGTTAGTTCCTGTTTGTACAGAACCCAAGGCCCAGGATTCTGATCAGGAAGATCCCAGAATCTCCTGCAGATCCTGCTTCTCGATCAGCAGGAAAGAACCTCAACAGGCTGAAGATCACGCAACTTATGTTGCTGCAGGAAAAGACCTTAGGCAGCTGGTGTTGCTCCTGAGTAGACTTGCATGGTGGATAGTTCAGAGGTAGACCAACTGTGTGGAAAGTGAAGACCTCCTGGAATAAAAGTTGCAATCACAAAGCAAGCCAATAATGAAAATATTTACCTGGTTTAGACCACTGCTTTGGATTCAGGATAGGTTTGTCATATAAAAAAACTTGGGTCTTAATCCCAAAGGTGCGTTTTTCCAAAATGCATCTGGACTTTCTTAGTTTTTTTCTTCTTTGAAAACATTTTCCTTCTTATCCAAGAAGCTTCTACAGTTCTGATGAGAACTGAATGAGAAGTGAAACATTTTCAAAGAAAAAACAAGGAAAGTCCAGTTGCCTTTTAGAAAAAAAACACCTTTGGGACAACCATGACCTGGATGATTCAGAATCGACAGACACCTGGGTGTTAACTTCAACCAGCATTTTCCTTGTGCCCTTCAGTGAGTGGAATGCCAATTGCTGGATTATTGCTAACTCGTGTTTTTCTTCAGTTTGGTTGCTAGTACAGGTGGTCCTTGAGTTACGACCACAATTGAGCCCAAAATTTGTGTTGCTAAGTGAAAGCTTTGTTAAGTGAGTTTGCCCCATTTTACGACTTTCCTTGCCACCGTTATTAAGTGAATAATTGCATTTGTTAAGTTAGTAACATGGTTGTTAAGCAAATCTGGTTTCCCCATTGACTTTGCTTGTCACAAGGTCACAAAAGTGGATCACATGACTCCAGGACACTGTAACCGTCATAAATATGAACCACTTGCCAAGCCTCTGAATTTTGATCATGTGAGCAAAGTGTGAAAAACGGTCGTAAGTCACTTTTTCAGGGCTGTTGTAACTTTGAACAGTCACTAAATGAACTGTTGTAAGTCGAGGACTACCTGTATAGGTAGTCCTTGATTTACAATCACAACCGGACCTAAAATTTCGGTTGCTAAGAAAGACAGTTGCTAAGTGAGTTTTGTCCCATTTTGTAACCTTTCTTGCCACAGTTGTTAAGTGAATCACCACAGTTGTTAAGTAAGTAACACGGTTAAGTGAATCTGGCTTCTCCATGGACTTTGCTTGTCAGAAGGTTGCAAAAGATAATCACATGACTCCGCAACTGCCATAAATACATGCCAGTTGCCAAGCATCTGAAATTTGATCACATGACCATAGGGATGCTCCAAGTGTGAAAAACGGTCATAAGTCCCTTTTTCAGAGCCATCGTAACTTTGAACAGTTACCAAACAAATAGTTGTAATGAGGACTACCTGTAATCTGTTTCAAAATGATTCAGACATCCTTCAGTGACTGTTAGGGATACATAAACTGTGACAACCACAAGATGGAAGCAAAAAAACCCACCCCCCCCCCCGAAAATGTAACACTGATTGCCATCTAGTGGTTATCCTTATTTTTGTACCCCAGATATCAAGGCCTTCGCTATGTGGAAGCCTTTTCTTTGGCAAAGATATGATAGGACATTGCACCTTCTGCTGAAGGAGTCTGGCAAACAGTTCAGTCTATAAAATGTATGATGCGGTGTGCTGGCAGTCTTTATATAGGACCCCTAATCTCAATGATACCCACTGAAAATTGTTGAAGGGGCAGGCAGTTCTACAAAAAATATCTTTTGCTGCAAATGTTCTGCAACTTTTTTTTGTTTTTGCTCATTTTAAAGCTGTTATTTTGCAAGCTATTTTGCAGGCAACACAAGAATCAGATATATTATCACTTGGACTGGGAAGTTCCAAAAATAATTGCAGAGCACATTTTCAGATAAAAGTGTCAGAGTAAGCTTGGAATTTGTTTTAACAAAGCAGCTTAATTCACATTAAAAATGAAAACATATACCCGTTTTATTCCATGAAAATTAGCCCCACTCAGTCAGTGGGTCTTACTGCTAAATAGACTTATCCACACACACTGCAACCCAATATAGTCTAAAGCTTTCCATGAAAGTTCATGAGAAAAATGTTAGTTTTTAAGAAGCCACAAAGCTGTTGCTGCTATTGTTTTTAGAATTATTTTCTTAGTCCAACATCCACTTTAAATACTTAAATACAATACTAGCTTGTTCAGAGATACTTATATAGCAAGTGGCATTAAACCCTGCATCTAATTTCATTCATTCAATACAGCAGAAGAAAATCAACAATAGTTGAAACGCTTCATTCAGATATTTAAAAAACATGAATTTATGACTATACATTATATGAAGAAACGGATATAGATTTCTTTAAAGCAGAAAGCTGGTCATATTGTGCTAAGAGATGGAGCTTTGCCCCATATGGCGGGATCATTAAACCCCCATTTCATCGCCAATGCAAGGGGTAGTAGGAGCTGCTCATTTTCCAAGGCTCTCGTAATTTCAACAAAAACAGGAAGCACTCTGAGTATTTCCTTAATGTAATTATTCATTTATTAACCTCAATAAACCACTACTATTGAAATCAATGAGTAAAAGCGGGACTTTGACTGTTAGCAGGCACTCATTTACATCACTAGTCCTTTGTCAAGCTGTGATCTGTGAATTGATTTTAATATACAGGTAGTCCTCAACTTAAAACCACAATTGAGCCCAACATTTCTGTTGCTCAGCAGAACAGTTGTTAAGTGAATTTTGCCCCATTTTATGATCTTTCTTGCCACAGTTGTTAAGTGAATCACTGCAGTTAAATTAGTAAAACGGTTGTAAAGTGAATCTGGCTTCCCCATTGACTTTGCTTGTCAGAAGGTCGCAAAAGGGGATCACATGACCTCAGGAGACTGCAACCGTCATAAATATGAGTCGGTTGCCAAGTATCTGATTTTTGATCAGGTGACCATGGGGATGCTGCAACAGTCGTAAGGGTGCAAAACGATCATAGGTCACTTTTTTCAGTGCCGTTGTAACTTTGAAAAGTCACTAAATGAACTGTTGTAAGTTGAGGACTATCTGTATTAATTTTAATGTCATGTATTCTCTACTGTTGCAAGTTTCCTTGAATGCCTGAAGAAGCAGAAAAGTGGAGTACTGCTTTAGCAAATGTCTCAAATATGCTTTTTTTTTCAAAAGGCAACTGAACTGTATTTTTTTCCTTGAGGAAGTCATTTCGCTTCTCATTCAAGAAGATTCTTCAGTTCTGAACAGAAGAAGTTTCTTGGATGAGAAGCGAAATAAATGTCTTCCTCAAGGAAAAACCATAGTCCAGTTGCGCCTATCATCTATCTATCTGACACTATAATATATTAGAATAGGAAGATATATACATATTTATACCTTCCTATTCATACATACATACATACTGAATAGGAAGGTGTGTGTGTGTGTACAATATAAATATAAATATCTTCCTATTCTAATATATTATAGTGTTAGATACCTACCGTGTTTCCCCTATAATAAGACATGTCCTGATAATAAGCCCAACAGGGCTTTTTGGGACATGCGTTGAAATAAGCCCCCCCCTGAAAATAAGCCCCCCCCCCATTACTTTCCGGGAAACATGCCGGGAGCCGCTCTTTTTGCGGCGGGCTCTCTTTTGGCCGGGAGAGCGAGAGCAAGCGAGAGGCAGGTGCGCGCACACCCCGCGGGACTAGCTCGGCTCCTCTGGGCTCTGCCTACGGCAATTTGAAATGCGGTCCTGCCTGCGAGGAAGATGAGGCGGGCATCGATCCCTGCCTCGCCGGCGCCTTGCAGGCAGGAGCACGTTTCAAAACGCTGCCGGAGGCAGCCCAGAGGAGCCGAGCCAGTCCCGTGGGGTGTGCGTGTACCCACCTCTTGCTTGCTCTCTCTCTCTCTCTCTCTCTCTCCCGGCCAAAAAAGTGCCCGCCGCAAAAAGGGACTGGCTCGGCTCCTCTGGGCTCTGCCTACAGCAATTTGAAACGCGGTCCTGCCTGTGAGGAAGATGAGGCGGGCATCGATCCCTGCCTCGCCGTCTCCTCGCAGGCAGGAGCGCATTTCAAAACTCCGCCGGAGGCAGAGCCCAGAGGAGCCGAGCCTGTCCCGCTGGGCGTGCGCGCATCCGCTTCTCGCTTGCTCTCTCTCTCTCCGAGGAACGCGACGGAGCTACAAATCCCAGGTAGGACGCGTGTCTCGCGCCCCGCCTGCCACCCCCAAATTGCGCCCCACCGCGAGACGCTCGTCTTACCTGACACTTGTAGCTCTGTCACATTCCTCGGTGTTGTGTCCACTGACCCTCCCCCGCCTCCGGCTCTCGAACGAAGCGGGAGGGGGAAGAAACACTCGCGGGCTGCCTGAGGAAGCCAAGTTGTCAGCAAAACTTCTAGCCGGGCTCAGTGGCAGAAGCAGCCGGGCACGCGCTTCCTTGTCTCTTCCAAACGTGCCCCTCTCCCTCTCGGCAGGGGGGGGGGAGAGTGCACTTAAGACACAGCACCAGGAGAAGGAACCTTTTAGCTGCACGCTGAACGCAAGAAATCTTTCTGCCCTTTCGCTCCAAGAGGCTGCGCAGGAGCGATGAGTCTCACAAAGACTCATTTCTGGCAGAATTTGGAAGAGAGAAAGATTTCTTGCCTGCAGCGTGCAGCCCAAAGTTTCCTGCCGAGAGAGAGGGGGGGAGGGAGGGAAGGAGGAAGAGCAGGGGCGGGGCGGCAGGCGAGAGAGAGGGGGGAGGGAAGGAAGGAGGAAAGGCAGGTGCTTTGCCTCAGGCAGCCCGCGAGAGTTTCTTCCCCCTCCCGCTTTGCTCGAGAGCCGGAGGCGGGGGAGGGTCAGTGGACACAACACTGAGGAACAGGTGACTGTTCCTGCAGGGGATTCCCACGCACCGCCCTCGCCTGCAGCCCCCATCTGAAGGACGCGGGGAGGGCAGGTGGAGGATGAGCGGCCCGAGCCGGCGAGCAAGGGTGGCGGGAGGCAGAGCCGAAGGGGCGGCGAGACCGACCCGCGGCCTGGCGCTCTCTAGCTGACTACAAGTCCCAGGTAGGACGCGCGTCTCGCGCCCCGTCCCGCCCAACCTGCCACCCCCAAATTGCGCCCCACCGCGAGACGTGCGTCCTACCTGACACTTGTAGTTCCGTCGCGTTCCTCGGCGTTGTGTCTCGCGAGTTCGAGAAGTTTGATTGAACTCGTGATACATTTTCTTTTAGAACGGGCTGCCCTGGACACAACGCCAAGGAACGCGACGGAGCTACAAGTGTCAGGTAGAATGCGCGTCTTGTGGACCACCCCGCCCCACCTGCCACCCCCAAATTGTGCCCCACCGCGAGACGCGCGTCCTGCTCCATGAGGCGGTGGCGGCAAGCCAGCCGCTCGGCCGGCACCAAGAACAGGGAGGGGAGGCGGCGGCAATGGGACATCCAGTCCCACGCTCGACACCTACTGCACCCCCAAAATACTAAGCCCCCCCCCTACCATACACGTGGTAGGCACATCCCAGACAAGCAATCAACCTTCACCTCTACACAGCGGCCCGGCCCGCCTCCTGCACCCCAAAAATAATAAGCCCCCCCCCCCGATAATAAGGCCAAGGCCATATTTCGGGGGTCAAAAAATATAAGCCCGTCTTATTTTCGGGGAAACACGGTATAATCAAAACAAACCCATAGCATAATTAATGTTATTTGGGGTAAGGAAACCAATTGAGTAGTCCTTTCTGGTGTCAGCTGAATTCCTTACCCCCCCCCCCTTTTTTTCTTTTCAAGGAACTTTCTCCCAGGGCAGTAGGTGATCATGACTACATTTAAGATTGTTTCCTTTGATAATTTTTGGTTTTTATTCTGGGATAATATCATATCCCAGATGTCATATAGATATTATAATACACAAAAATATGAATTAGATGCTACAGCACCATTTATCTTCTGCTACTAGCACAGGAAACTAAACACAAAACTCAGGTGAAGTTCTTACTTGGACAACACCCCTTTATGGTAATATGAAAACAGAGGGCTCTGTTACCAGAATATGGCTTTTCCTGCTAATACTTTGTATTGTTAATCTTCAGAAAGAAGTTTTAGAAGTTCACTAAGCTGTCACAGAAAACACAAGGATAATTTTCAAGTATGTTTTTGGGACTAGGAGGTCCAGATAGCCAAATGCAGCATGTGCTACAAAATTCACCATTCATAAAGTAAAACTAACCATACTCTGATAATTTTCTAACAGGAGCCTAACTACAGTAGATTGCGATAATAATGCAGACTACTTTATTACCCTATTATTATTTTTTACCATTCTGAGCTATCTTAGGAAGAAGAATAAAGCAAAACACTCATTATCATCACCATCACATTCCTGAAAGGATTTTTTCTTTCTTTCATTCATTCATTCATTCATTCATTCATTCATTCATTCATTCATTCATTCATTCATTCATTCATTCATTCAATGTATACAGTTGTCCATCTGACATGCAACTCAGGACATCATGTTCAAATAACAACAGTATGTAACAAATAACAGGGGGGAAAAATGCTGGCTGGGGGATTTTGGAAGTTGCAGTCTACACATCTTAAATTTGTTAAGGCTGAGAAATAACTTATCTAAATTAAGCCACTGAGCTTTATAGCTGAGGTAGGGATTTGAAACCCATGCCTCAAACACTATAGGTAGACCTCAACGTACAATCACAATTAGGACCAGAATTTCCATTGTTAAGCAAAGCGGTTAAATGAGTCGCACCCAATTTTCTGTCCTTTTCTGCCACAGTTGTTAAGCGGATCGCTGCAATGGTTGAATGAATTGTGAGGTTCTTAAATAAATCCGGCTCTCCCCATTGACTTTTGCTTGTTGGAAACCAGCTGGGAAGGTCACAAATGGTGATCAGATGACCCTAGGACACTGCCAGCATCGAAAATACATGCCGGTTGCCAAGCACCTGAATTTTGATCACGTGACTGTAGGGATGCTGCAACAGTCATTAGTGTGAGGACCGGTCATAAGTCACTTTTTTCAGTGCCGTTGTACCTTCAAATGGTTGCTAAGCAAATGGTTGTAAGTCAAGGATTATCTGTCTATGGCAGTGGTTCTCAACCGTTCTAATGCCGCGACCCCCCCCGCCCGTGCCCCAGGG
>QLTV01009056.1:540460-561714 GCA_003457575.1 Thermophis baileyi
CGCATGCGCAAAGCGTTCTGCGCATGCGCAGAGGGTAAAAGAACCCACATGGCGGCATCCGAGCGAAGTCTCCCGCTCCGATGCTCTCAGCTGTCCGGCGACCCGCAGGCACGGCCGAACCAGGAGCATTTCACCCCTGCCGTGACGGTGGCACCAAGATGGCGGGCTAACGCGCGCGGCGACCCCTGTGAAATGGCCGTTCGACCCCCAAAGGGGTCGCGACCCACAGGTTGAGAACCGCTGGTCTATGGAGATTCTCAGTTCTCTAGGTCATGATTGTCCCAAAGGTGCTTTTTCAAGAGGCAACTGGTTTTTCTTTGAAGACATTTTGCTTCTCATCCAAGAAGCTTCTTCAGGAACAACACCTTTGGGTCAAGGATTATCTGTACAAAGCCTTTCTTATGTTTTGAATACGCAAGACCCAACACTCCTGACCATTAATAAGGACATTATATTCCAAAGTATATGACTACTAACACAGGGGAAGATTCTTCTCTGACCATTATACCACGAAGGCCTGGGGAGGTAGGTTAATCCAAGAAACAAACCCATGACCTAACATCACCTGGTGACACCGAGAGGATGAATTTCAACCTGCCTTTTCCCCCTAGCCTCGTAGGATGCTTCGTCTAATACCACTCAAATGGTAGTCAGCATTGTTGGCAGGAGATTCCGTCATTTGCACCAATCCTGTAATCTAGTTATCGCTTTGTGACTCTCTGAAAAGTTTCAGTGATTCATTTAGAAACTCTAAAAGCTTAGCATAATTTTAGGGGATCACTTCCTTAACACCCTGCTTGGCCCTGTGACATCTGTCAGAAAAGCTATCTGCGATCCAACTGTGGCAGAGGGACAAGACGTACAGTAGATCCTTGATAATCTCATCTAAACCAGGGGTCTCCAACCTTGGCAACTTTAAGATTTGTGGACTTCAACTCCCAGAGTTGAGGAACTCTGGGAGTTGAAGTCCACAAGTCTTAAAGTTGCCAAGGTTGGAGACCCCTGATCTAAACTGTACAACAACTCCATGGCTGCGGAAGCTCTTCCACTGATTGGTTAAGACTTTCTCTCTTGTGAGGGGAATGAATTTCTTCTTCTGCAGGGACGGTAAATTTAATTTTAGGTATTGTAACTGCTTGCTTTTAATACACTCCCCCCCACAACCCCTTTCTTGATTGTCTTATTTCATAGGGATTATTTAATACTTATTATCCAATCCCTGAGAAGTACAGAAAAACTAGAATGATGCCATTCAAATTTTATATGGATAAACTATAATAAAATTCCAAGGTTTTACAGAAAGCCAGCCTGGATCCATTACGTGAGACAAGGCCTTTAAATGGACATTGCAAGACTATGCTGGCACCAGCCCAGGACTTAATATAGCAAAAGCCACACCCGCTGCTTCAGGCCTACAGTGTCAACCAAGCCGCACTCCTTTCTTTTAATACAAAAGTTTCCTCACGGCCATTAACACCATCACCAACCTGCCAAATTCAGACACTTTCATTCTAAAATGCCAGATTTCCCCCCTTCTCTCACCATATCCTATAAACAGATGACACAGGAAGAAGTCACTTGACTCACTGCAAAAACAAAACAAAAAATTGAAAAGGAAGGAAGGAAGGGGGAAAGAAAATATTTAATTAAATCATATGGCAGTAAAAAGCTGCTTGCCAGGAAATATCCATTTGGGGGAATTTCTCCAAGCACCGAAATAAACAAATCAGTGGACACATACCTGAACAAATTTCTTGTGAATGAAAAGTAATAACTACAGTTTTCATTCTACTGGATTTTAACTAATTAGATTGCTGAACTACCACTCCCAAGCAAGTACCTATTGTCTGGCTACAATGCACAAGTTGTCTATTGTAAGTGATGGTGTTGTCTATACATACTGAGACTATCAACGGAACAACAAAATAGACACATATACCCCACGCATTTGACTACTGCTAATTCAATGTAAAATTTTTCTCTGGAGGTTCACAGAATGCAGGTAGTAGTCCTCCACTTACAACATTTGTTTAGTGACTGTTTGAAGTTACGCCACTGAAAAAGTTATGACCATTTTTCACACTTAGAACCCCTGCAGCATCTCTAGCTCACGTGATCAAAATTCAGATGCTTGGCAACTGACTCATTTATGACGGTTGCAGTGTCCTAGTGTCATGTGATCAACTTTTGCAATCTTTGGACAAGCAAAGTGACTAAAACATATGAAGAAAAGCTGCAGGATTTGGGTTTGACCTGTCTAAAGAAAAAAATAATTTGGGATGACATGATACACAAAGAAGAGGGGGTCAAATTATTCTCCAAAGCACCTCTAGGCAGGACAAGAAACAAGGGATGGAAACTAATAAGAGAGAGAAGCAACCTGGAATTAAGGAGAAACTTCCTAACAGTGAGGACAATTAACCAGTGGGACAGCTTGTCTTCAGAAATCGTGGGCGCGCTATCACTGGAGGTTTTTAAGAAGAGTCTAGACAGTCACTTATCTGAAATGGTATAGGATCTCATGCTTGAGCAGGGGGCTGGACTAGAAGACCTCCAAGGTCCTTTCCAGCTCATTCATTCTATTCTATTCTAAAGTCAGTGGGGAAGCCAGATTCACCTAACAACTGTATTACTAATTTAACAACTGCAGTGATTCACTTTTATTACTGTAAGCAGCCCAGAGTTAGCTTGTGGTAAGATGGGCGGCTAATAAACTTTATAAATAAATAAACAACTGTGGCAAGAAGGGTTGTGAAATGGGGCAAAACTCCATTAACAACTGTCTCATTAAACAACAGAAATGTTGGGCTCAATTATGGTCATAAGTTGAGAATACTTGTATATATCTCTTTGGTTCTTTTCCTAGTTTATCTGGTGACAGCAGCAAGGAGTCCCCATTTAAATGTTTTCACAAAAATCCTTAGCGGGGACCTTGTGGCAAATTTAGAGCATGTATAAACTGAGGCCTAAGAGAGCTGCCCCAAAATTTCAGGGGTTAATATTTATACTGTATTTGTTCTGCCGTATTAAATGCAAAATCCTGGATTGTAAGAATATCTGCTGCTTCCAAGGCGGCTGCTGCTACAAAGGCTCCAGCTGTTTGTTTCCTGCCTGCAGATAATGAAGCTTGACTTAAAAGGAGAAGATGCTTTAAAAAACCTGGATAAGTGGGGTTTCCTTATTTTGCAAATATGAAAAAAGTCCATATATGAATCTCTACTTGGCTTGTATAACAAGCCAAGTCCATCCCTCTATATTGATTTTACACCCTGTGTTTTTTTTTAGGAGCTCAAGACTGTTTAATATGACAATTTGTTTTTTCCCCCTCACACAAAAAAAACACCTGTTAAATAGGTTGGGCTGAGAGAACAAAATTGGACTGGAGTCACTCAGTGAACTTTCATGGATTAAGGTAGACTCTCCAGGTATCTGGTAACTAAGGTAGAAGTTTCTTCTAAAAAGGTAAGGCAGACGTGGGCAATTATAGCAACTTTACAACCTGTGGACTTCAATTCCCAGAAATCTTGAGCCAGCCATGCTAGCTCATTGTAATTCTTCCTTCTTGTGGAGAAGAGGATTAGAGATTTCATGTCAGTCTGGAAAGAATGACTTCCCAAAAAAAGTGCTAGCAAGCTCAAGAAGTGAGAAGGGGGCAGTGAGCTTTGCTGGCAGAGGAATTCTGGGAGTTGAAGTCCACAAGTCTTAAAGTTGCCAAGGTTGGAGACCCCTGCTCCAAGGCCATCAAATATGCAGCATACTAACTGTTTTGTATTCTAGCAACTAAATTCTATGAGGAGAGAGATAATAAATTAGGTTTGCTTAGCTTCGAAAAGCAGATGCTAGCCCTTTTCAAATAGTTGTTAAGTCTCACCTACAATCCATTCTCTCTCATCCCCCAGTACAGGACATGGAAGTCAATTTGAGCCAGATGTTAGGGCAAAACATGTGAACCATAAGAACAGGTCAACAGTGGGACCAATCACCATGAGAGGTGGTAGGAGGTTTCCCTTCATTGGATGTGTTTAAACAGATTTAGAAGCCACTTGCAATTAATTGCTTTAATATGGATTCTTGTATTGAGAAGGTTAGACTCAATGCCTCTACCAATTCTAAGATTTTATGAGGCTGGACTTTGAGAGATGAATGAATATCTACCATGTTTCCCCCAAAATAAGACCCTGTCTTATATATATTTTTTTGAACCCTGAAATAAGCCCTTGGCCTTATTGCCATGCACTCAAATTGGGCTTATTATCAGGGGATGTCTTATTTTGGGGGAAACAGGGTATGTGAATGTTCTGTTCCCCAAACTTTCTGGCTTTGTGGACCGGCCGGGAGTGGTGGTGGTAGTGGTTCCGCGCAAGGGATGTGTGTGTGCACGCAGCTCCATTTGCACAAGCGGTGGGCATGCATGCCCGCCACTCACACAAATGGAACTTTGTGTGCGCACTCACCCGTTGCTCGCACAAGTGCACCTGTACACGCACTCAGTTGCCACTTCCGCGGCCCGGTTCCGAACAGGACCTGGCCCCGAAGGTTTGGGACCCCTGCTCTAAGACATTAGAACCTGAATAATCATAACGATCACTTGGGATGGCTCTGCAATAGGCATTGTAAACTGGACATCACTTTCGGCCATTCACAATATGGTTTTCTCCATGGCGTTGCTTGCTCTTTGATATTTGAAGGAGGCCTACTATTATACTATTTAGGCATCTAATGTAGCCAACTTCTGTTTTCACCTAGCATTTTCTCTGTGAGTGGCAGAGAGCTATTTTCTTCTTCTCATCCCACAGTTCATTTTCATGTACACGCTTTATGTGGCTCACTTGAATTTACTGTCATTTGATTATACTGCTTTTAAATTTCACTCTTAAAATGCCTTTCAAGGTAAGCGGTATATAAATGATTTAAATAAATAAATGGAGGCTAACGAAGACACAGCCAGCCAGAGAACTCCAAGGATCTTTTACAAAAAAGGAAGCTATAATAGCATTTACAGTGCTGAATTCAATCCAAAGAGATCCAGTTTCATATTATTTATGCCCGGCCATAAATTTACTTCCTTGCCTCCTGCATACCTCACATGGTAACTGTGGGGATAAAATATGTGATTAATAATTTACATAGCAACCAGGAACATGTTTAAATGACCTGGATCCACACATTTGCTGTATAAAAGTAGGCAGTTATGTCCACTTGCTTAAGACTGTCATACTGAATCCTCCTGATTTTCTCATTCCATTGCAACACTCCATTATTATTATTATTATTATTAATTAAATTTGTATGCCGCCCAACTCCCAAGGGACTCTGGGCGGCTCACAACAATATAAAAAAACCATAATAAAAACAATTAAAAACAGTTAAAAACTCATGCATACATCCATGTCCCATTTATGCTGCTTCAAAAGTCCACTCAACCCTTTGGTGTGGTTTATCTTTTTATCCAATTTTGAAGCACCGTATTGAGAATGGCGTCTCAAGAAAGATGGATTGAAGAGAGCTTTACATGTGAATGGATTTTTTTTCTTAAGATGCAACCTGTAAATTATCCCCATATTAGGACAAACAACTGACAGAATAAGCTTACTCACAAACCAAATGTCCTACTGTGTTTCCCCGAAAATAAGACCCTGTCTTATATTTTTTTGAACCCCGAAATAAGCGCTTGGCCTTATTTTTGGGGAAGTCTTATTATTTTGGGGCGCATGGAGCAAGACGGGGCTCCTCTTGCCGTCTTACCTGATTTCCAGCTCTGTCTCCCTAACCCTAACCAGAAGAAATGGCGGGGACCGGCTGCGCATGTGTTTAAATATTTTCGGGGAGGGCTTATTTTCGGGGAAGGGTTTATTTTCGGAAGAGGGCTTATTTTTGGGGGATATCTTATTTTTGGGAAAACACGGTACTATTATACAATGCTTTCTATCCTGCAATCAGAGCAGGTGGTAACACAGCCAACCTTGACGGATCTTGAAAAAGCTAAGCAGATGCGGATGGACACAATTTTTCTCTGAGAGTCAACAGAGAAATCTCAGAGTTGTAGGGTAGAGTAAGACGATGAAAATAAAGATGACAATGGCAAACTATTTCCATATTACAGGTAGTCCTCACTTTACAACCGGTTGCTTAACAACCATTCAAATTTCCAACGGACCAATCTGGGGGGTACTTATGACCCAGATTCAAAGTTCCAACAGTCAAATACTCCCCACAGCCACGTGACTCACTTCCGGCAACCAGGGTGGTAAAACAGAACCCATAGTAAACCATTGGTTTGCTTAATGACCGCCTAACATGACCAACCCGCTTTACGAACATCATAAGTTACAATTGTGATGGGCAGGGTCTATTACAGTTGTAATTTGAGGACTACCTGTATTGTCGTGAAAATTAGATGGATATGACCATGACTACTTTATTTACGCACAGAGCCGAGGTGGCGCAGTGGTTAGAGTGCAGCACTGCAGGCTACTTCAGCTGACTGCTAGCTGCAGTTCGGCGGTTCAAATCTCACCGGCTCAAGGTTGACTCAGCCTTCCATCCTTCCGAGGTGGGTAAAATGAGGACCCGGATTGTTGGGGGCAATATGCTGACTCTGTGAACCGCTTAGAGAGGGCTGTAAAGCACTGTAAAGCGGTATATAAGTCTAAGTGCTATTGCTATTGCTATTATTTATGATCCAGTAAAAGAACTGTGACCTGACATTGCAGAGAAGGGTCTGTCCAAGGCCCCTTTTTGATGCTGATTGTGCAGATAATTGAATGGAGCAAAGAAACATCATAATTCTATTATTATGGGCAGTTTTTCCTAAACTGGTAAACTTTCAGATGTTTTCAACTTTTAAGTCGTAGAATTCTCAAGAAGATGGTTGAGATGCTTGCATGACAGAGATTACCCCAAGTATTTGACAGCCATGAATTCAAGTTTAATCCTTAGCTATACATGTAGCTATGCACTTTCCATGATACATCCAACAGATTTCACTTTTTAATTGCAACCAAACAAAACTGAGAGGAAAATGGCTACACTACACTTTCAGGGTATCATCTCACTGGCCACAAAAGTCACATGACAGAAAGGGAGGGTTATGGAAACACTGTCTTGCAATTTTCGCAGGGGAGGGTGGGGGCTCAACATACATATAAGCTGTTGGTGAACAAACTAGGTGTTTTTTTTTGGGGGGGGGGTTGGCAAGGCTGTATTTTGAATCTAAGAGAAGGGAGGCCAAGGAGCTCTGGCCAATGAATTGTAGGTCCTCCACAAATGGAAAACCTGAGGAAAAGATTCCTTCAATGTCCATCCTAGCATACATAGCCAGGGGAAAACCGGCCCTATTGCACTTTGTGGCTATTTGTTCAAAGCACAAGCCAAGGGCACATGAAGGGCCAAAGTATATGGGATATAGACAACCTACAATAGTTTTGTCTATTGGTCCTGCAAACCAAAATTGGAATGAGTAGACTAGCATAGTAAGCAGTTCCTTTGCATAATATTGGCACAATTACAAGTAGTCCTCAATTTATGACCACAGTTGAGCCCAACATTTCTGTTGCTAAGTGAAACATTTGTTAAGTGAATTTTGCCCCATTTTACGACCTTTCTTTTGCCACAGTTGTTAAATGATTCACTGCACTTGTTAAGTTAGTATCATGGTTGTTTAAGTGAATCTGGCTTCCCCATTGGCTTTGCTTGTAAGAAGGTTGCAAAAGATGATCACATCACCCTGGGATACTGCGACGGTCATAAATGTGAGTCAGTTGCCAAGTGTCCAAATTTTGGTCACGTGACCATGGGGATGCTGCAATGGTTGTAAAGTGTGAAAAACAGTCAAAAGTCACTTTTTTCAGTGCTGTTGTAACTTTGGTCACTAAATGAACTGTTGTAAGTCGAGGACTACCTGTATGGGCATCCTTTTCTCCTGCCGGAGCCGGATGCCTTATGTGGGAGTACATGATACTGATTAATATAGAACAATGTAGGATAGACAGTACCATCACCGAATGGATTTGCATTGGCTGACCAACCCACTCAGCACTTAAGTCCTCAATGGCACTACTACATCTACATGAAAGGAAGCATGCCTTGGGGTATCTCATGGTTCTATCTTAGGCCCAGTGCTCTTCAACATCTTCATAAATGTCCTAGATGAAAGAACTGAAAGGTGCTCATCAAATTTGCAAGCTGGAGGAAATTGCAAACACTTTGTAAGGTAGATTCAACATTCAGAAGGATCTTGACAGACTTGAGCACTGGGCCCTATCCAACAAGATGCAGTTCAGTGGTGAGAAAAGTAAGGTCCTGCACTTAAGCAGGAAAAACCAAATGCACAAGTACAGGATAGACAGTACCTGGCTTAACAGTCGTACCCGTGAAAGGGATTTAGGGGTCCTGGTGTACCACCGCTTAAGTATGAGTCATCGGTGTGCTGTAGCTGCCAAAAAGGCCAATGCACTCCTAGGCTGCATCGACAGAGGGATAGTATCAAATCCACAAGAAGTGATAGGAACACTCCATACTGCACTAGTGAGGCCACACTAGGAATACTGCATCCAGTCATCACAATATAAAAAAAGATTCTGAGATCCTAGAAAGAGTGCAGAGAAGAACAAAGATGATAAGGGGTCTGGAGGCTAAATTGTATGATGAACTGCTAAGAGAACTAAGCATGTTTAGCCTAACAAAGAGAAGGCTTAAGGGAGACCTGATAGCAGTCTTCCAATACTTGAAAGACTATCACAGGGAAGAGGGAGTTGATTTATTCTCCAAAACAGCAGAGGACAGGACAAGAAGCAATGGGTGGAAGTGTATCAGAAGGAGATCCAACCTGGAAATAAGGAGAAAATTTTCTGACAGTGAGAATGATAAAACAATGGAACAGCTTGTCCCCTGGAGTTGTGAGTGCTCCATTGCTGGAGGTTTTCAAGAAAAGACTAGACAACCATTTGTCCAGGATGGCATAAGACTCCTGTCCTGGGCAGGGGGTTGAACTAGAAGACCTCTAAGGTCCCGTCCAGCCCTGTAATTCTATTGAAAAGGACGGCAATGAGTCAGGCCAGCACCTCCCTGGTTATTTTTATGTTTCTCCTAAAGTCTTCAGAGGGCTGGACTGGAACCTCCCATGAGCCTTTGTCTTCACTTCACCCTCATCATGTTCTCATGGAAACAAGAACCTTTGTTGTCACTCCCGTGTGTGTGTGTGTGTGTGTGTGTGTGTGTGTGTTGGGGGGGGACTGAGGAAAGGAACCGGAACAACTCCAAGCTTGTGTAAGTGATTCTTCTGAGAAAAAATAACTCAAGTGCATCATTAAATGGAGCAACAAAGTACAACTTTAGAGGATCAGGTAGGTAGTTAAAACAAGACATATTCTATCATCAGTGCAAATACAGGTAGTCCTCGAGTTACAACGACAACGGAGCCCAAAATTTATGTTGCTAAGTGAAACATTTGTTGAAACATTTGTTAAGTGAGTTTTGCCCCATTTTACGACTTTTCTTGCCACGGTTGTTAAGTGAATCATTGTGTTTGTTAAGTTAGTAACGTGATTGTTAAGTGAATCTGGAGTCCCCCCTTGACTTTGCTTGTCAGGTGGTTGCAAAAGACGATCACATGGTCCCAGGACACTGCAACCGTCATAAATACGAGTCAGTTGCCAAGCATCTGAATTTTGATCACATGACCGTGGGGATGCTGCAACGGTCGCAAGTGTGAAAAATGGTCATAAGTAACATTTTTCAGTGCCGTTGTAACTTTGAACGGTCACTAAATGAACTGTTGTAAGTTGAGGACTACCTGCATAATAAAATCCTTCCCAGTATTACCGCAATTACCATTTCTTGTGTCTACAAACAAAAGTAGAGGAACAATTGTCCCCACCCCACTGGCATTTTAGAAATGCACCCCGCTAGGTGACTTCCACAAGTTTTGTCTTCGTTCATTTTTAAGAGAGGACCCACTGTCTCAGAGAATACCAGCTGGATCTTCTGACCTGGCCTTCTTCAGGATTATCTGTCTTCCCACTACTTCTAAATTTCTTGGGAGGGAGTTGCCAGAGAACTCCTCCGGTTGCTTAGCAACCACCTTAGGGACCTTGCACCATGGACACCATTTTAAGAGGCCTAAATAGGCCCCTCATAATCTTTACATGAGCTCACCTATAAAGAGGCAAATCTTTGCAAACTTTGCTAGAGGCTCAGCTTTGCAGGGGGGGGGGGAGGCAGAAAACATTGAAGGGGGGTCATTATCACCAAAGTGACATTCTTAATTGTGGTGACAGACAAAAGGGGCAGCATAATTACCCTAATGAAAGGCCTTCCTGCTAGCCCACTAATTTTCCCCAATTTTAGGACAGAGGAATCACTCAGGAAATGGCAAAACCCCACTCATTGCTGCTTTTTGCCAAGGGGGACCCTTGGCCATCCTTCTACAAAATGGTAGTGAGATTCCAAGCTTAGTTCAAGTTACTAGCACCCAGCAGTATTACTCTGAGAAACAAAAATTAGTAAAAGGCATAAGCTTATATGAATTGCAGCGCATTTCATCCGGCACATCGTGTCTCACTTAACAACTGTCTCACTTAGCAACAGATACTTTAGGCTCAACTGTGGTCGAAAGCTGAGGACTATGTGTACCAGATTCCTGATTTTTTTTGGCACCACAGACTAGCGTGGCTTTCCTAGAATGTCTACCCTTAGGATAAATCAGGTGTAAAGACAGTCAATGGATGGTTCACAATGTGCATGGAATAATAATAATAATAATAATAATAATAATAATAATAATAATAATGATGATAATAATGATAATAATGATAATAATAATGATAATAATAAAAGAGCAATTGACTATGGTTCAAAATGTGAAAAGACTAATAATAATAATAATAATAATTATAATAATAATAATAATAATAATAATAATAATAATAGCTCAATGTATTGTTTGAATCCAATTGCTGTAATTAAAAAATGGGTCTCTATGATGCGAATTTAGCAACTGTAAACTGCAAGCGGTCCACGCATTTCCCATCATGTAGATTCCAAAGCAGACATTTATTAAATTTCTATGTACTGCAATCAATTCAACCCTCAACGGTGGGATATAAATGCAACAAATAAATAATATACAACTTCCATTGCCAGGACAGATATCTCCCATGTTACAACAGTCCGTTTGTTTAGTCTAGCTGCTTCTTGAATCAACACAACTGGGCCTTACTTGCTGACATGCTAATTCTCAAAGCAGTGAGGAAGACCTATTTGTTATTTTATGGTGCTTTGTTGTATGTGTGACAGAATACAAAGCATAGACAACATACTGTTTCATCTGTTGCTAGCAATATAGGCTTAGGCTGCCAAATAGACTGCACTTAGAAGGTGGTTAAGTCAAAACCGTGCTAACCAAATTAACGATCATATTTTTGAACTGGAAGGAGCCCAATCTGCCTTGATGTTCTGTTCTGCAACCTGTTTGCCTGAATTCTTACTCCGAGTATGGTGGTGCCCAGAACTGGACACAACACTCAAGACAGACAGTAACTAAGCAACATAGAACAAAATGGAATGATAAACCTCCTGTGATTTGGACACAATATATGTAGTCCTTGATTTAGGACCACAATTGCGATCAGAATTTCCATTGTTAAACAAGGTGGCTGTTAAGTGAGTCATACCCAATTTTATTAGCTTTTATGCCATGGACATTAAGCGAATCCGGCTTCCCCCATTTTTACTTGTTGAAAGTCAGCTGGGAAGGTCACAAATGGTGAACATATGAACCCGTGATGCTATAAATATAAATACATGTTGGTTGCCACGTGCCTAAATTTTGATAATGTAACTATGAGGACGCTGCAATGGTTGTAAGTTTGAGGACTGGTTGTAAGTTATTTTTTTTCAGTGCCATTGCAACTTCAGTCACTAAACAAATGGTTGTAAATTGAGGACTACCTGCAGTACTATTGAGGCAGCCAATTCGTACTTGTCTTCTTTTGCAACTATGAAGCACTGATACTCACACTGAAGTTATGATCAACTACAATTCCAAATTTTTGCAAGTTTCATTGTCAAGGTAGATATCTCCCATTTTTTACTAGTCCATTAGATTTCTTTCTCCTAAGCAAGTAACTTTGCATTTGGTTCCTTAGTTTATGTTGTTCGATCCACTACTCTAATCAATAAAAAACATTTTGCATTTCTCCCCTCAAGTATTAACTGTTCCACCCAGTTTTGCACAAATAGCAACTTTCAAAACTACTCTCTCCAACTGGTCACTAATAAAAATGTTGAAGACTACTGGACTAGGACCAAACCTTGCAGTGACCCATTTATACCTTTCAATACCAGAACTACTACTGAGTACTCTTTGAATGTAATTTTCAAGCCATTTGTGTATCCACCTGTTGTCATGCCATCCAGCCCACACCTACTGATCAGAATAGTCTCCCCCTCGAGGGTAGACTGACTTTTAACACTATTCTACAAAGCAGTAAAAACCAATTTATTCTGCAGGGGAATTGGTATTCAAGACTAGCTATGTTTATGACACCTGTGTATTTAAATATATTTTTCTCACTTTTTTTTTGTTTTAAACCTAATCATATATTTATTTTAGACTGTTCTATTTTGTTATTGTGAACTGCTATTAGGATTCAGCAGTGTAGAAGTGTAGATAAATAGGAGGGCAGTCCATCAATTAATTCGCTAAAATTAAGATCTATTATGCCTACTGCATTCCCATACTCTATTTTGCATCCCAAATAAAAAATAAGCTACACTGCTATATAATCCCTCCCCAAGATTTTCTATTATTCTCCACCCCACCCTCTGCATTGCTTCTATACTTACTATGTGTTTGTGATGGCTTTCAACAACAAAAAAAAGTGCATTACAGATTTCTGCAATTTTTCTAAAGCAATGGTTGGGACCTGTTGAATCCTGCTTGAACTGACCACAAGGTGCTCTACTGATCATTGAATTTGCCATACTGGCTGTGGCTGAACTAAACAAGAGATCAGAGCAAGCTACAGAGGTAAATTTCAAGATAGTGAAATTCAGTCATATCTGGACCTACCCACATCCAAGTAGGTCCAGATGTGACTGGAGCAAAGTTACATGGGCTTCATTTGACCATGTGTTCCCTGTGGGAGTGAATAATTTTCTACAACAGAAGGTCTGTCATCAGTGGACTGGACCAATGTCTTACTTACTCCTTTGGGCTGCCCGATGACATGTGTTCAATTTGGGAAGTGGTACAATGCCTCTTTGGAAAGTACCAACTACCTTAAAAGGAAGTGATGGTGAACCGACTTCTGAAGAGCCATGCCTTGATCGAAAGACAACTTCAACCACTCTCCATTTCCCCCCTTTTTAATGAAAGATTTTGGCCTACTGAACTTCACAACGGCATTCAATACTATCGACCGATAGCCCTCTGGACCATCTACAGGGGCTGGAAGAAGGTTGAACTAGCTTACGGGGGTCCAACTCCCCCCAAGTGGGCTGTTCCTATCAACAGTACTGAGAAAAGGTGATCAGACAACTGTTCTTTTGTGAAGTGCCACTGGGTTCAGCTCCCGTTTTTCAAAAACCATCTACATTAATCCACCAGTTTGGAGTGAGATATCATTTCTTTGCTGATGATACTAGACCTGGATGTCAATCATGGACCAAATTGGAGATGCAGAAGTCTTGACTCAGGGTCTGGAGGGACAGAATGGGGGGAAAAACAATGTAAACTGGACCCTGGCAAGATGGAGTTATTGTTTCTCCAAAATCTGCCTGCATCTCTGTCAGCTCCTATGCTGGCTCTGGATGTGTTATAGTATTCTACTGAAAGAGAATACCATAACTGCTTCTTCAAGGTCTTCAACGTAGGCATTCCTTCGAATTCGTGGTTGCCGTTGCCAAGTTTTGGTGGATGACTTGTGGTAATCCTGAGGCAGGAGGCCTTGTGTCAAGCCTTCAAGTTAAGCAAGATCTGGAAACAGACTCTATAAGGATTGCTGGAACTTTTAATTTATGGAAGCAATGATTGAGTCTTGAATGCCTCAGAGTTTCTTCCTCCATCCCCCACTCTTGTATCCAAGAGAAATCAAGGCAGAGTAATCCTGAATTTATTATCTCTCTTTCTCTCTCTCTCTCTCTCTCAAGGCTAAGATGGTGTTTATGTATCTGCCTGTGCATTCCTTCTTCAAGGCTCTCTCCACAAGCCTCTACACTTTGGCAATGGTGACACGTGACTTTATCGCCTCCAGGCTAGATGGCTGCAACATGGAGCTGTCTCAGAAGTCTATTTGAAAACCATTTATTTTATTTATTCAATTTTTGGAATGGCCCATCTCCATTTTTGCATTTCGAAACTGCTCATCTTTTGAAACCATAACTACCACAGAAAGCAACTGACCATATGCTGGCAAGTAACAAATTACCATAGCCATGTGATACAGGCAGTCCTCAACTTCCAACCATTCAGCCACTGTTCAAAGTTACAATGGCGCTGAAAAAAGTGTCTTATGACTGGTCCTCACACTTATGAACAGGGGTCTCCAACCTTGGCAACTTTAAGACTTGTGGACTTCAACTCCGAGTTGAAGTCCGCAAGTCTTAAAATTGCCAAGGTTGGAGACCCCTGCTTATGAACATCACAGCATCCTCATAGTCATGATAAAAATTTGGACACTTGGCAACTGGCATGTATCAACAACAGTTGTAGCGTCCCGAGGAGTTGCAACCTTCCCAGCTGCCTTCTAACAAGCGAAGTCAATGGGGGAACCAGATTCAGTTAATGACATGATTCACTTAACAAGAGTGATTCACTTAAAACCACAGCAAAAAAAGGTTGTAAAATTGGGCGCAACTCACTTAACATCCACCTTGGTGACAGAAATTCTGGTCCCAATTGTGGATGTAAATTGAAGGACTACCTGTACTAGTTTTGTGGGTGTTGATTGATTGATCAAATTTCGAAACCACCCATCTTCCTCAAAAAGGGACACTAAGTGGTATACAAATAAAATTTATGGTTTAACATCAAACATTAAAACTGTGTATAGTGAGAGTAGGGGGGAGAATGTTCCAGAGGGCAGGGGCAACGGCAGACAAGTCAAAATTCTTTAACTGATGGGGTCCACAATATTCCTTCCCTGCCTGACTGGGTGGGACAGGTTGATGTGATGGGACAAAGAAGCTGTGGCCTAAGCTGAATCAACTATTTTTCAGATAAGCATTTCCAGCACTGTTAAAAAGAAATTGGCTGCCTCCGATAGGTATTTGTTCGTTAATTCCCAGAGAAAAAAAATCCAATTCCCTCAAGGTAATTTTCAGTTGAGGTAAATTTTGTTGTTGTTCAGTTGCTATGTTGTGTCGGACTCTTCACAACCCCATAGACCATAGCAAGGCAAGCCCCCCGTCCTCCACTGTCTCCCGGAATTTGCCTAAATTCATGTTCATTATGTGGATGACATTACTTAGCCATCTCCTTGGCCGTCCCCTTCTCCTTTTGCCTTCCATCTTTCCCAACATCAGGGTCTTCTCCAAGGAGTCCTCTCTTCTCATTTGGTGGCCAAAGTATTTGAGCTTCAGCTTCAGTATCTGTCCTTCCAAAGAACAGTCAGGGTTGATACCCTTCAGGATTGACCGATTCCAGGTAAATTACCTAATGACATTATTTATTGTCCACGATTAAATCAGGATGGAAAACAGCGGCAACCAAAATCAAAGAAACTAGAGGCCTCAAAAGAACTCAGGAGGAAGAAAATAAATCGGGTGAATATTTACAGGATGATCATGATAATGGATGAGGTGCACTGCTTGCCAGAATCAAACCAATCAATCAAACTTCTGTTTTGATCCAAAAACCAAAACTTAGGGAATGGTTAGTAATCTCCTTTTCATTTATTTATTTGTTAAATTTATTTGCTGCCCATTTCACCATGGGGTTACTCTGGGAAACTTACTATATTATTAGCAGGCTCCTGAACTGCTAATTATTTTTCTAGATGTTCGACAAATTTTGAGTATTTTTTTTAATGACAGACAGCAAGCAGGATCAAGAGAAAAAAAAGATCATTTGCAAACACCTTTTCAGCAGGCCACAAATGTTCTGGAATCCAGTCAGACAATAAAGGGAGAATGAAGTGCAGGTAGTCCTCGTCTTACAATTGAGCCCAACATTTCTGTTACAAAACAAGACAGTTGTTAAGTGGATTTTGCCCCAATTTACCTTTCTTGCCATAGTTAAGTGAATCACTGCAGCTGTTAAGTTAGTAACAACAGTTGTTAAGTGGATCTGCCTGCCCCATTGACTTTGCTTGTCAGAAGGACCCTGGGACACTGCAACCGTCATAAATACAAGTCAGTTGCCAAGCATCCAAATTTTGATCATGTGATCGTGGAGATGCTGCAACAGTCATACATGTGAAAAACGGTCATAAGTCACTTTTTCCAGTGCCGTTGTAACTTCAATCAATCACTAAATGAACAGTTGTACCCCTGTAAGAAAGTTTTGCAATGCTTTCTACCTGGAGTTGCCTTTGAAGGGTGCTTAGAAACTACAGTGAATGACAAATACAGCACTGCCAATATTAATCGGGATGGGCTATAGAGAGAATATTACACGAGTTTTGAAACAATTAAAGTTGTGAGCACATTATTTCATGGTCAACTCAACATAACAACATACTCACCCAGCCCTACAACTCCAATCTCAGCAGATAGCTTTTCATGGTCAGGACTAATGTGCTTTTAGGGCTACTTGCTCCTAATTCTTTAATTGTGGCATGTTTTCTTTGGTATTTCTCTTCCTGAGTCATCTGATGGCATCTTTATTTTATTTTCAGTTTCAGGTGAAAACTTGCTTTCTCTCACTCACACACACAAAAAACCTCCTCCTAGCAGGTTTTTGTTTTTTGTTTTAGTTCTTGCTTTGCACTTTAAGGTTTTTAATTTCACCCTCTACAATTTGTCTTTTGCCTATTTTAAGAACTAAATCATCTGGGAGACTGAATGCTCCCTCTTTATCTGCTCCAGAAAGTTGAGGGACTGGATGGATTAGGGTTTAGAAGAGAAAACTCCTGTCCTTGCAAGTGGAAATCTTTTCACCGGACATGAAACGTAGCCCACGACATTACATGAACGCCGTTTCCAAGTGTAAGCCTCTCTGTAAGCCCGTAACTGAAAAGCGGCCATCAGATGACTAAGAATAATGAAATGGGATATGCTGGAGAATGCCATAGATTGGTGAAGCTCCCTAGACAACTGGTAGGAATGACGTAGCCCTGAACACTAAATCTACTGTACGCTAAGAATCTGTCTCTTTCTTTACACTGTGGCATTTGTGCCAACTCATTCCCCACTGACTTCTTTAAGATCCAGATGTTAAAGTAAGCAAAGAGTTGGGAAAAGTACTAGGTGAGCTATCCAGGTTTGGGAAGCGTGCCAAACACAAGCAGATGCTGATGCAACAACACAGCTTTACTGTGCAACATCTTCCCTTTCTTCTTTGACCATTCCTCCACCTGAGATGCAAAAATGGGTAACAAAGAAGACAAGCGCTTGTCCCAGCAAGTGCCTTAAGGGAAGATACCATTTTAACAAGCTCATTATTACTGGAAGGAAGATACTACAAATTTCAGTTCTACAGTACAGGTAGTTCTCAACTTACAATTGAGCGCAACATTTATGTTGCTAAGCAAGACATTTGTTAAGTGAGTTTTGCCCCATTTTACAACCTTTCTTGCCACAGTTGTTAAGTTAGTTACATGTTTGTTAAGTGAACCTGGTATGCCCATTGACATTGCTTGTCAGAAGGTTGCAATACATAACCCTGGGACACTTCAACCATCATAAATGTGAGTCAGTTGCCAACCGGCTGAATTTTGGATCACATGACCATGGGGATGCTGCAACAGTCATAAGTGTGAAAAATGATCATGTCATTTTTTTTCGGTAATGTTGTAACTCTGAACGATCAGTAAATGAACTGTTGTAAACTGAGGACTACCTGCACTTCTTTCTAATCCAAGAGGGTACAATCTATTCCACGTGGCTGAAGTGAAATATGATCTTCAAAAACTTATGCCGTAATAAATGTTTGGGTCTTTAGGGTACCATAACGCTAGCTGCTGTTTTTGCTGCCAAAGTCCAACATCAAAGACTTTATGAAAAATAAAGGTAAAGGTTCCCCTTGCACATATGTGCTAGTCGTTCCCGACTCTAGGGGGCGGTGCTCATCTCCGTTTCAAAGCCGAAGAGCCAGCGCTATCCGAAGACGTCTCCATGTTCATGTGGCCGGCATGACTAAACGCCAAAGGCGCACGGAACGCTGTTACCTTCCCACCAAAGGTGGTCCCTATTTTTCTACTTGCATTTTTTACGTGCTTTCAAACTGCTAGGTTGGCAGAAGCTGAGACAAGTAACGGGAGCTCACCCCGTTATGCGGGGCTAGGGATTCGAACCGCTGAACTGCCAACCTTTCGATTGACAAGCTCAGCGTCTTAGCCACTGAGCCACCGCGTCTTTTATGAAAAATACCTCTCCACATATAATAAATGAGGATACAATGAATGAAGGTAGTCCAGTCCTAACTTACCACCATTTATGCGATGACCATTCAAAATTACAACAGCACTGAAACAAATGACTTAGGACTGGTCCTTACACTTATGACCATTGAAGAGAGCCCACAGTAGCATGATCAAAATCTGGCCCCTTGTCAACCAGCATATATTTGCAACGGTGGCAGAATCCTGGGCTACGGTAACCGCCATTTGCGATTTTCTCCGATGGCTTCTGACAAGCAACGTCAAAGGGGAAGTTTAATTCACTTAACGACCGAATGATTCACTTAACAAATTCAGTGATCCGCTTAACCACTGTGGCAAAAAGGTCATAAAAGCAGGCACAACTCACTTAACAACCGTTTTGCTTAGCAATGGATATTCTGGTCTCAACTGTGGTTATAAGTTGAAGACTACCTTTGAATGGCAGTGCTTCAATCATTTGGGTTCTTTCAAGGCATTCTCTTCCCACCAGTCTTGCAACCAACCCAGAAGAGTTGCAGATATTACCCTCATGTTATATGCTAGAGGGGACATTTCCTCACAGGAAGTAATGTTAACTGAGATAATCAATTTTCCCTTTTAAGCTAATCTCCTTGGTGGTTAGGTACATTCTTCCAAATCTTTGGGTTTGATCTTCCTCCTTTGTCTCTCTGCGAACAATTCTGGAAGAAGATATTTATTTTGCAATATTCATATTGACTCTTCTTTGGTTATCTCTATCAAGCAATATGGCTTCATACACCAGCTAAACAGAGTAGTTCAGCTTTAAATTAACCACACATATAAAATTCACAGATGAAAAGCAAGCGGAAGTCCAGAAACTCAGAACCAAAAGCAAAACCAATACAAGTGTGTTGCACGCAAGCGAACTTCAACCCCCAAACTCTAGGCCTGCACATTTCACAAGTTAAATTTCATCAGAACCCAGTTTTCTTATACTGAAGAAAATGCAGTCAAGACTGAATTCTAAAACCAAATAGGCTGTCCAGCTGCATCTCTGACATCAAACTCAGACCAAAAGAGTCTGCAAAGTGGTCAATTAAATAGAAATAGTCTTGCTGTAGAAAAGCCTACAGCAGAGGTCTTCAAACTTGGCAACTTTCAGACTTGTGGACTTCAACTCCCAGAATTCTCCAGCCAGCATAGCTGGCTGGAGAATTCTGGGAGTTGAAGTCCACATGTCTGAAAGTTGCCAAGTTTGAGGACCCCTGGCCTACAGCAAGACTTCTCCCTTTTCTGTATTCCCAGCCCCTGGTGTTCAAAGATAGACCAGCTTCTGAACACAAAAATTTATCGCGGCTAATAAAGTGACTTAATTTGCTTACTGCTGGCCTCTGCAAGTGGCCCCTGACATTTCCAACCATACTGTAAAAGACTTGCTGGATCAGAGCAAAAATTTCACTGACCTCAGAAATTCTGCCGAGTCTGACGCTCCTCCAAAGTATACAAGCAAGACAAGAAAGCACCACTTTGCTCCCAGCGATTGCTCTAATAATATATTGTATTATGGCTAGAGAAAACCATGGTCTTCAACTTCTGTGGCTAATTAATAGGCAGACTGTCCTTCAATGTTACAACACGCAACGAATATGCTTCATCTTCTTAAAGAACTCTAAATACTTACATTACCAACAAACCCTACAAGCTATTTTGCTCATCATCTCAGCCCACCCATAAGAAATCTGTGAAATTCAGGAGGTATGGGATACCCTGTACCATTTATTTATTAAATTTACATGCTGCCCATCTCACTGTCAAGTGCCATCAAGATTTCATGTGTCACAGGAGGATTACAAGGTTCAACCCCCCCCAATTCCAAGTATCAACCCCCCTGAAACATCCGAGCTTTCATACACGTTGCTCATTCATTTTACATTGGGTTGGCTTAGCAACCATCTGTATTCACCTTTTTAGCATTAAAAGAAATCTCCTTTCTTTTTTGGGAGCAAATCCTGCAAAATGATGGTTAAAGAGGCTTCTAAACCGATTCAGAACAATGAATCTATGGTGTTAGGGAATAAAAATGAGTGCAGTCAGACTTACTTCCAATGAAATATTCACAGATACACTGCTACTACATGTGGATGTTCTATAGTGGCTGTCAACATTCTCATGATTTTATCCCCTAGTCATCTAAATTGGGGGCTGCTGTTTTACTATGTCCTGCAACCGTGGTGCCAATTCTTTCCTCAGTGACCATTTATATTTTAATACAGGAAGAAGAGCATGTTACATTTGTAATTTTAGAAACTTAAATAAGGGGGATCCCTCATGACTTTGAAAAAAGATGTAGACATGGCTGGGAATGGGAGTATTTCCCCTAGAACGAGAGGAAAGTTTTGCCGGAGTGCCATCTCTAAAATACGTTGCAATTCTATTAACTTCAGTGAAACATTTAAAAAATGCAAGGGGTTTTAGGAGAGGAACACCCACAACCGTCCTGGAAGGAAGGGAGAGGACAAGCATCCAGGAAGGGGTGGGGCAAGAAAGGGGGAACTACAAGGTCGACCAGACTCCTGGGGGGAAGCTTGCAACACCCCCCCCCCTTTTACGCATGTTTAAAGCGAAGGCAAAATAATACGTGAGCAGGACCGGGACGGGGGGGGGGGGAAAGGACTTTTACTTTGACAGCAGATTCTTTCCGGCTGCAAACCAGATTAAGGGCCAGAAGAAAACACCGATGTGTCCCCTTTT